>JBAKBP010019141.1:0-45258 GCA_037953745.1 Lithodes maja | reverse complement strand
ATGAGCGTATTTTACCTTCACTATAAAGATAGTAACCTGTAACAACAATAAAACAAGTGAAAATAAATGTTTCTGGTCAAAATCGCGAATATAGATGGACCAGCCCATTCATGAATTATGGAGAAAATTGAGGCAACCCCTCACTCCACGAGGCCTCAAGCCACACTGAGCCTACTCATTCACACACTCGGTTGTATAACACACTCGCTAGGCACGTAAACACATCCTCCACACATTTTGCTAATGTTAGCACAAAAATATACCAACGAATTAGGGAATAACAGGGAAAATAGGTGATAATTGAAGGGGGAGGGGAAAAGGGGGAAGGAGGGGATGTGGAGGAGTGATATGAGGTATAGGGGGAATTTTTTTTTTTTTTTTTTAGTGCTACTGGGGCCGTTTAAATGTTTTTTTTAGGCCTCCCTCTTAACCCGGGAGCTGCGGGGAGACTCTGAAGAGTTCCCCCGGCGGACTGCGGGGAGACTCTTAAGAGCAGAGCTTTTGAACGCGTACCAAAACCGTGCGTTTATAGCCAAGCGGCTGAAAATTGGTGTGGGTATAGTACTACATGTTAACTCTCGACACCACCCCGCCAAACGCTCGCCCCGCACTCGTGCAAGCACCACCGCGCCAGTAACCACGCACTAGTCATGGAGCCCACACGTCCCTCACGCTCGCTCCCTGATGACACAACCAGCCCTCCTTCTGGTGGTGTTAGCCGCCGTGGAAGGCAGAGGGTGGCTGCTAAAGACCCTACCTACCAGTACGACACGCCCTACAGCTCGGAGGACGAAACACCTGCACCCAAAGCACGAAAAACACGTGCAAGCACGAGAAAGGTACAGAGGTCATTGGTGTTTCGGGACACTGCCACCACGACCCAGGTCACTGCAACAACCACTACCACCACCACTGCCACCACTGCCACCCCTGCCACCCCTGCCACCCCTGCCACCGGTACCAGCGACGCAGGAGGCCGCCCTAGGGCTGCAGAACCTGCGGGGGCAGGAAAAATTAAAGGCACGGGCGTAGGGAAGAGAACCCATACGCCAGCCACAGTGCCCCTACCACCACCACCACCACCAGCCGCCCCTGGCCCGGCTGCCCCTGCCGCCCCTGCCGCCCCTGCCGCCCCTGCCCAAGGAACAGGGAAGGGGAAGGGGAAGGGGAAAGGGAGAGGGAAAGCGACTGCTGGCCCTGCTGGCCCTGGTGTCCCTGCCGGCCCTGCTGCCCCTGTTGCCCCTGCTGCCCTTGCCGCCCATGCCGCCCCTGCCCAAGGAACAGAGAGAAGGGCGACAGGCATCACCATCATCTTGCCATCAAGGCCACGCACCACTGCTGCCCCTGCCGCCGCCCCTGCCACCGCCTCTGCTGTCCCTGTCCATAAGACTCCCGCACGTGCAAAAGTGACCCGGAAAACTCTGACACCATCAAAGTATGCGGCCCTGCTGTTTGATGGTGATTCGCAGGACATTGGCAGCCCAGGTTTCGACGACGAAGCCCTAGCACGGGACCAAGGGTGGGGGGATTTGGGAGTGGACAGTGGGAGTGAGTCCGACGTCGGTGACGAGAATGAGGAAGGGCATCGTCTGTCAAGTGAAGAGGAGGGTGATGATAATGCAGTGCTGTATCGCGACCATGGAAGCGATATTTCAGACGATGAAGCAGACGCAGACGACATTCCGATCCCTGAGCTGCCTTCGTTCGATTGGTCTGACGGGGTCAATTTTGTACCTGACGTGCCCCAGTTCAATCGTGGGACGTCAGGAACAACTGACGACTGGCCCTGTGACGATCAAGCGAACGAAAGCGACTTCTTCCTCGCTTTTTTCGATATGGAGGTAATGACGTACATCGTTGCCCAAACAAACGCCTACTACAGGTGGGTATTTGGCAGATTGGACGTCCTTTCTCCAAAAGCGAGAATACGAGGCTGGGTGGATACGACTGTGGAAGAATTTATGACGTTCTTTGTCTTGTTGTTCCTCATGCCTCTGATCAAGAAGCATGTGTTGCAACACTATTGGAAGCACGACCCTCTCATCGCCACCCCAACTTACAATAAGTTCATGACTCGTGACAGATTTTTGTTGCTGCTAAGATTTATGCACTTTGCAGACAACGAAAATCCTAACAGGATTGACAGGATATGGAAAGTTCGGGATGTGTTCACCATGTTGTTGGAGAGGTATAGGAAATACTTTTACCCCTTCCTCAATTTGGTGATTGATGAGTCGCTCGTGCTCTTCAAAGGACGTCTTGTTTTCAAGCAGTATATTGTGACGCATGTCGAGTATGAGCATGCTGTACAGAACGCCCAGTCATGCCCCACTCTCGCTAGGATCGTCAGGGCAGGAACTTTGGCTGTAGTCTGTGTAGAGTTTCCTAACTTAGTTTATGTGAGCCGTTGTACTATAAGTATTATAAATATGTATTTTGTTTTCATCTGAGTCAACGAGTTCTATTTTATATCATTAGTTATAAGTGTTGTGTGTGGGACTTATTTGTAATGATGAGAGGAGAGAGAGATATGTAACGGGGGCCAGTGAGTGCGCCATGCGGCAGGTAGGCCTAACTCCCCTCCTTCCTCCTCCCTCCTCCCTCTCAGTACGTGGGAAATCCTTTGTCGATCCCAGATTGAGAGAGAATATTACGTAACGATTGCTAGTGGGCGGTCCTTAGTAGTTGGCGTTATGCTCACTAGAGGGCCGAGTATAAAAAGGGAGGTCCCGCCGCATTTTCCTCAGAACTCATTAGGCAAAGCGACTTCTCATATCCCTTGCAACTATATATATTCTTCCGACTGATGTGAACTTTCCCTACTCTCTGTACCGCCTACCTTCTTCTTTTCCCGAACCCTTTTTTAACCTCAATGACCCCTTTGGTGCAGATTTAGTCAGCCAAAGTATTGTCGCTTGAGTTCTCACGAGATATATGCCTATTAGATAGCCTATTTTGGAAGGGATAACTAGAATAGGATTGATTAATGTTTTGTTGCACTCGTATATGCATTTCCCTGTGTATGATTATTCATGTTCCTGTTTTCTGCTGATCTAGGTGATGCTAGACTGGGATAAGGCTACTAGAGTTGTGATTCCCGATGTGTATTAGGTTTTGTTGAACCTGTACAATCGCAACGGAGACTTGGAAAGCCTAGGTGGTCTTTCTGACTGTGTACCTTGTGAGTTTAGCACTGTGTTGCGAGTGAGGGCTTTTGCCTCTGCCACCCAGCACTGTGCTAACTCGTTTGCTTGACTTTGAGAGGATCGCCAGGAGAGAACAAGATACTAGTGATCTGGATCTCTCAAGAGAGCATCCCGTCAATTACCGTAATTTGGCCGCACAGTCTTAAGGGACCTCGCTAGGCTACGAGCGCTTGCTCAGCCATTGTTTCCTAGCCTACTACATCCCAGCTAGACTTTGCTCGGTCAGCAGATACAGCATAGTATTGAAGCTTTCCTTATGTATGTTATTGTTTATGCACTACTGATTTCATGTGTGGCACGCATAGCTACTTTAGAGATTAGTGGCCCCCGAGCACAATCCTAGTAGGCTATTGCCAGTGCATTGTCGGAGTACTTCTTTTATATGTTTGCCATTTACTACTGTCTATTCTTCTAATTCTTCTTATGTCAATTTAAAGCCTTTAATATTAGTTAATTGCCAGTGTGTTGCTTATTGAATTGCTGTTCAAAATCCGATACTTACTTCTTACGAGTATCCGAGAAGCATCTAACTTTATCAGAAGATTCCTTGCTCGATGCTCGAGGACTATTGTTTAACGTAACGTAATAGTGCCGATCCGAAGTAGAGGGTGGAGGACTTCTTAAGTTCTTAGTCAAGGGTGGATTACTTCGGCTTCGGCCAACACTATTCTTTGGTGTTGTTGTATTTACTTCTTTGTTTGATTGTTGACCAGACTAGATAACTCCCGTCTTTTTATTAGTCTGTTGTGAAACGCTAGTACCGAGTTCTTGTATACCCCGTTATAGCAGATAGAACTCTGGAGGGTATTGGTGTTTTTTGTTCGGCTGGCAGTACTCTGGGGTTGGGATCGTGTGTTTCCGTTGTGGCAGCGAGCCATACTCGAGTCCTGTGTGAGAGCCCTAGTGTACCCGAGTGCCCGGTCGTAACAAATGGCGACCTTGCTTAGGATTTTGTGAACAGTATAAATTTTTGCAGAGTTGTACAACATTTGTTTGTTTGTACTTTAGCGTGCATATTGAAGAATATTTTTTTTGTATGGCAATTAGTAGAGCATTTAAGAGACTCCAGTTAATTTAGTAATTAGTGCTTGCATAAGGAAGTTTAACACTTTTGTCTCGAGAATTTGTTTGTGGACTTCAGTATGTCGTGCCCTAGCACTGACGAGGAGCGAGAGATGCCATTTGAAGAGGTGCCGTTAGTAATCAGTGAGGAGGATGCTAGAGATTTTGTGAGTAAGCGGTACCACGTGACGGAGGAGAGGCTGACTGGGGTGGATATTTATGGCTTGCACCTGATAGCCAAGGTTTTGGGCCTATCCAATGTAATAGGGATGTCCAAGAGGGAGCTGATTTCCTGGGTGTTGCGTGGGCGACATGGGGTTTCGGAGGAGAGGGCGTTTGGGGGGGTTCCTCCCCAGATCCCCTCTCACTCGACTCCCACAGTGCCGTCCACTCAGTTGCCGGAGATTAGCACTCTCCCACAGAGGGATGAGAATTGGCAGATTGGAGTGCCCTCGGGCGGTGCACATGGTGGTTCCCCAGTTTTTGCCCCCCCTCCTTCAGTAGTGGCAGCTCCCTCTTCCTGCCTGTCTCCAGATATGATATTTAGACTTGAGCTTGCTAAAATTGAGAATGAGGCTAGGAAGCAGGAGATGGAGAATGAGGCTAGGAGGCATGAGAATGAGACTAGGAAGCAGGAGAAGGAGATTGAGGCTGAGACTAGGAGGCACGAGGCTGAGCTTAGGTACGACTCCGAGAAATATTGTGCTCAAATAGATTTAGATAAGACTCGTGCAGAGTCGACAGGGACTCGGATGGGCCGTGAGGGCCAAGTAAGAGAACAGTCCTTGTCCCACTTAGTCAAATTGGTGCCGGCATTTAGTGAAACTGAAGTCACAGAATTTTTTAATCGTTTTGAGAAGAAGTGTAGGGAGCATAATTGGCCTGAAGAGAAGTGGGCAGCTCTAGTCTCCTCAAGACTTACGGGTAAGGGTCTGAAGGCTTATGATGCACTGCCTTTAGAGTCTTGCATTGACTACCCAGTATTGAAGAGAGCTGTCCTACGGGCATACGAGTTGCAACCAGAAACATATCGATTGAAGTTTCGGGGTGTTACAAAGACTAGGGAGGCGACCTTTCTTGAACATGCCCGGGACTTAAAAGATGCACTTACAAACTGGACACGTTCTGAGAAAGCTGAGACGGCCGAACAGTTGACTGAGCTGTTTCTGCTCGAGCAGTTTTATAAGTGTACAGGTGCAGAAATGACTTTAACTATTAAAGAAAAGAACCCAAAAACTCTACAGGAGGCAGCTGAGATGGCTGACCTCCGGCTATCACTAATTCGTGGGTGCGGGTATGCCCAGCGTAGTGAGGCAGGTAACAAGGGGCGTGACGCCCCACCCCCCCGAGTTAGTGATATACATTATGCAAACAAGTACAAGAGCCATGATACCAAGACTGACCACAAGACTAGCACCGTCCCATTTAAGAAGGGGCCGGGCCCTTCCCAGTACCAAGGGAAGCCCAGAGGGGAGTTGGAGTGTTATCATTGTCATGAAAAGGGGCACTTTGCAAGAGTCTGTCCTAGCAAACCACCTACAGCAGCTGTGTCTTTGGCCTGCAACATTGGTGTGTCTCCGAAGTCTTCTGAGTTTGCCCGGGGCAGTTCGTCAGAGGCTGAGGCACAGCCAATGCAGAAGCACCTGGGAGGCTCGAACCCTGCTCAGGATGCTTTTTGCGACCATAGAGGGCGGGGTTGCGTGATGTGGGCGGGGCGCAAGCATGGAGTAGAAGTCTTGCGTGATACAGGTGCTTCCCAGACTCTGATGAATAACTTGACTGGCTACCCTATAAATGCGGCTCGGGTGGTAGTGGTGCAGGGTATTAATGCAACTCGGTCATACCCGCTGGTGCGGTTGGAGTTGGAGGTGGATGGTGTGGCACGTGAATTGGATGTCGGGATTGTGGAGAAACTGCCAGTGGAGGGCGTCGACCTTCTTCTCGGCAACGACTTTGCAATGCCCGCTTCTGAGGTTCTACCCTTAGTCGTTGCCGAGAGGCCGGCCGACGTGAGTGGGGAAGAGCAAGAGTGGGTCGAGCGGTGCCAGGCACAACCCATGGCGTGTGCTGTCACCCGAGCTCGGGCAGCTAAAGTGTCACAGCCTAGTCCTCTAAACCACTGTTTGGACACTTGATCCTCAGTGTTTTGGAGGACAAGCAGCCTAGAAGGGTCACTAGATCTGTTGTTGCTTGATTTCCTTTGTGCTCCTTTGTACTTTGTACTCCTCCGTCTTCAGACCAGCAGAGGAACGATAAACAGGAGGAGGCTAAAGCTGGAGTTGGTTTTAAGAGTTTTGACTCGGCGGCTCTCCTGGGTGATTCAGTATTGGCCCCTATGTTAGAGTCTGGAGAGGCCACAGGACCTGTCACAGCTAGTGAGGAGGTAGGGCCGGAAGAGACTCCGAGGCAGCAACGTTACACACGGAGAGAAAAAAGGGTTGCTCAGTTTGATATTGGGGAAGGACTTGGGTTGCTTCGGAAGCATCTAGACAGGTTGGTTCCCTCAGATATTTGTAAACTGCAGTTGGAGGATCCGGAAGTTCAGAAGTGTGGTAATGGTGCTGTCGAGATCAAACACGAGGACGGGGAAGCATGTCATGTGAACCTGTTGGAGGAGTTTGTGAGGCAACCACCTGAGCATCCTGCTGTCCCTGCGTTGGTCTGCCGCGGCCAAGGTGGAGAAGGAGAGGGGGGCAGTAGGGCACAGGTGGAGGAGAGTAGGGATTGTCATGTCTCGGCGGAGCAGTGGGCGGGGGACACGAGTCTGGTGGCTGTGGAAGCGCTAGAGCACTTGCCTGAGCAGCAGTGTGCAGCACTCCAGCACCAGCTCGGTTCATACCCCACTGGTCGTGCCGAGCCCCTGAGTCTCACAACTCGGGCGGTGCAAGATGTTCCACGGGCAGGTCACGTGACTGTTGAAAGACCGTTAGCCTCGTTGTTTCGGTGGTTTAAGGTGGGCGACGAGGCTTTGGCATGGTTGCCAGGTCAGGGTCGACCCATGGCTGCCAAGGGTGGTGGTCAAAAGGAGGACATTGAGCAGATTGGTAAGGTCGGCTGTGGTATCGCAGTGCCCGGTCGTCGCATAGCCTCCCAATGCTGCTCTAGTCTAATGCAACAGCCCTACCATAGACCGACTGTATCTGGCCATGTCGCTGAAAGCGGTGATGCGGCGCAGGCAGATGTCGTCACAAGGAATGCGGGGGTGCGCATGTACGGTATCGGCGGGGAAGCCTTAGCAATAATGAACTATGGGAGTGACTGCACAGGTGGTACTGATTGTCCCTCTCATGACCTGGCTGTTCTAGGGACGAAGGTGGAGAAGGAGGGAGACTACAGGTTAGAAGCTGCGGTCTCGGCTGGGTTGTGGGAGGGCACTAGGCATGTTGTTCGTGGAGACAGTGCAAGGCAGTTGTTTACTAGGCTATGGCAGTACTTTCGCATGTTTGTTGCTTCTCCAGGCCTGATGTACGGGGTAGAATCCGACATGCAGGCTGGAGATAGTGCAAGGCTCAGTTTAATTCCCTACCGTATAAATCCTGCTCGACAGCCTATGGTGCAAGCAGAGCTGGATTACGTGTGGACGAAGGGTCTGAGGGATAAGGAATGTCGTGAGTGGTCGTTGCCTGTAACTTTGTCCGAGCGTGCTAAAGAGGTATGTGGTTTTGTTGTGGACGGGAGTACCTACCGGTGCAATGTTATGCCTGACGGACTTAAGAATGCACTAGCAACGTTTCAGAACCTGATGAATGAAATTGAAAAGGACGATGATGCGCTGGGGCATTTCGAGGTCTATGTTCCAGCCTATGGTCCGGTCGTTGTAGTTTACCCAGATCATCGCCCTCTCAAGATCTTGGACCAGTTTCACAATCGGAATATGAGGCTGACCAGGTGGTCACTAAGGTTATTGGTATATAACCTGGACATACGCCATATTGCCGGTTGTGACAACGTGGTTGCAGATGGTCGTTCAAGGGTATATGATCCTGGGTAGATTGACACACGGGTAGCCTCCTGCTTTAGTTTGAATAGTATTTTGCGCTTGGTGCTTGTTGGCTCGCGGTTGTAGCCCAGCGTATTGGGTCGTAAAGCAGGAGTTGAGCTTTTGGTATAGAAGAAAATAGGCTGCCCTTATAGTGCAGCCGGGAAAAACATATTAAAAAAAAAAAAAAAAAAATCTTTCTTTTTGATATAGATAATTGTATAAGTTTGTCATAGCCTATAGAGTTTGAGTAGTCCACGAACTATCAAACGGCTGAGCTGCTGTAAGCTCGCTCTGGGAGCATGATATTGTGTCTTTTGCTATTGTTGGGAGGAGTTATAAAATGTGAATTTTTTTTTAATAATATGTGTTGTTGATGATAAACTCAGCTTTGTTTTAGTGCCATGCGGTCGCTGGGTGTGAGGGGCTTGATGGGGGTTCTGTGTGTCAGATTTTAGCTCAGGGTTGAGCAAGTAAAATCTTGGGGGAGGTGTGACGCATGTCGAGTATGAGCATGCTGTACAGAACGCCCAGTCATGCCCCACTCTCGCTAGGATCGTCAGGGCAGGAACTTTGGCTGTAGTCTGTGTAGAGTTTCCTAACTTAGTTTATGTGAGCCGTTGTACTATAAGTATTATAAATATGTATTTTGTTTTCATCTGAGTCAACGAGTTCTATTTTATATCATTAGTTATAAGTGTTGTGTGTGGGACTTATTTGTAATGATGAGAGGAGAGAGAGATATGTAACGGGGGCCAGTGAGTGCGCCATGCGGCAGGTAGGCCTAACTCCCCTCCTTCCTCCTCCCTCCTCCCTCTCAGTGCGTGGGAAATCCTTTGTCGATCCCAGATTGAGAGAGAATATTACGTAACGATTGCTAGTGGGCGGTCCTTAGTAGTTGGCGTTATGCTCACTAGAGGGCCGAGTATTAAAAGGGAGGTCCCGCCGCATTTTCCTCAGAACTCATTAGGCAAAGCGACTTCTCATATCCCTTGCAACTATATATATTCTTCCGACTGATGTGAACTTTCCCTACTCTCTGTACCGCCTACCTTCTTCTTTTCCCGAACCCTTTTTTAACCTCAATGACCCCTTTGGTGCAGATTTAGTCAGCCAAAGTATTGTCGCTTGAGTTCTCACGAGATATATGCCTATTAGATAGCCTATTTTGGAAGGGATAACTAGAATAGGATTGATTAATGTTTTGTTGCACTCGTATATGCATTTCCCTGTGTATGATTATTCATGTTCCTGTTTTCTGCTGATCTAGGTGATGCTAGACTGGGATAAGGCTACTAGAGTTGTGATTCCCGATGTGTATTAGGTTTTGTTGAACCTGTACAATCGCAACGGAGACTTGGAAAGCCTAGGTGGTCTTTCTGACTGTATACCTTGTGAGTTTAGCACTGTGTTGCGAGTGAGGGCTTTTGCCTCTGCCACCCAGCACTGTGCTAACTCGTTTGCTTGACTTTGAGAGGATCGCCAGGAGAGAACCAGATACTAGTGATCTGGATCTCTCAAGAGAGCATCCCGTCAATTACCGTAATTTGGCCACACAGTCTTAAGGACCTCGCTAGGCTATGAGCCGCTTGCTCAGCCATTGTTTCCTAGCCTACTACATCCCAGCTAGACTTTGCTCGGTCAGCAGATACAGCATAGTATTGAAGCTTTCCTTATGTATGTTATTGTTTATGCACTACTGATTTCATGTGTGGCACGCATAGCTACTTTAGAGATTAGTGGCCCCCGAGCACAATCCTAGTAGGCTATTGCCAGTGCATTGTCGGAGTACTTCTTTTATATGTTTGCCATTTACTACTGTCTATTCTTCTAATTCTTCTTATGTCAATTTAAAGCCTTTAATATTAGTTAATTGCCAGTGTGTTGCTTATTGAATTGCTGTTCAAAATCCGATACTTACTTCTTACGAGTATCCGAGAAGCATCTAACTTTATCAGAAGATTCCTTGCTCGATGCTCGAGGACTATTGTTTAACGTAACGTAATAGTGCCGATCCGAAGTAGAGGGTGGAGGACTTCTTAAGTTCTTAGTCAAGGGTGGATTACTTCGGCTTCGGCCAACACTATTCTTTGGTGTTGTTGTATTTACTTCTTTGTTTGATTGTTGACCAGACTAGATAACTCCCGTCTTTTTATTAGTCTGTTGTGAAACGCTAGTACCGAGTTCTTGTATACCCCGTTATAGCAGATAGAACTCTGGAGGGTATTGGTGTTTTTTGTTCGGCTGGCAGTACTCTGGGGTTGGGATCGTGTGTATCCGTTGTGGCAGCGAGCCATACTCGAGTCCTGTGTGAGAGCCCTAGTGTACCCGAGTGCCCGGTCGTAACAATATCCCCTTGAAAAGGCATAGGTTCGGAATCAAGCTCTTCGTTTTGTGTGACTGCGAAACTGGAATAGTGCTTGACATGATCGTGTACACAGGCACTGACATTGACATACCGAAAGCCGCTGCCAATGACCCCATGGGCATGTCAGGTGCCATCGTCAGGAAAATGTTGGCACCTTACCTGGGCAAAGGCCACATCATCTACACTGACAACTGGTATACTTCTCCTGCTCTCTGCCAGTTTCTTCATGACAACCAAACGGGGTCATGTGGGACTGTCAGAAAGACAAGAAAGTTTATGCCAAAGTTCACAGGTAATGTCATTCCTCTCACAGATGCCTCCTCCAGTGACACACCTTCAGAAGACGACCTGGCCCAGGAACACCGCGAGAGGCATGTGCGAAGAAGGCGACAAAAGGGGCAGAAATACAAGCAGCTCAAGAAGTGTGGGAAACTGATAGCCCTGAAGTGGAAGGATAAGCGAGACGTCCACTTGCTTTCCACCGTCCACACAGGTGCCCAGATGGATTCTGGCAAAATCCACTACCGAACCAGGAAGACAATCTACAAGCCCGACATGGTAGTGGACTACACTAAGAACATGCGCCTGGTGGACAAGTCTGACTGTCAGCTGTCAGGCGTTGAGTGTCTGAGGAAGACTGTGAAGTGGTATCACAAGCTCTTCCTCCACCTAGTTGATATCACGATGCTCAACGCCTACAACTTGTGGTTGGTGAAAAAGGATATGGCCCCAAACCAGAAGCTGAAATTCCGGGAGTTCGTCTACAACGTCTCATACCAACTCCTGGAGAAGTATGGCACCACCACTCACAGACGTACGGCATGGCGTGGGGATCACGTTCCTGACCGCATCCAGCTGGGTGTCGAAAGACACTACCCCATCAACACTGAGATGCTTGGCACTCGTCGCAGGTAGGCGCAGTGCACCGTCTGCAGCACCAGTGTCAGGAAACCCCATGTCACCAAAAGAGTCACCTCAATGTGCGCCGAGTGCAAAGTTCCACTCTGCCTGGGTGACTGCTTCAGGGACTACCACACCTTCAAGAATTATTGAGTGTCGCCCTGCCCTGCCCTGCCCTGGACTCGCCCCCTGCCCCGCCCTGTCCTGGACTCGTGCCCTACCTTACCTGACCTGACCTAATTGATCACGCTACCTCATAATGTAACATATATATTATATAATGTATAAGTTCCAAAGATGTCCCTGTGATATAGCTTTTACATTATATAATTGTATGTTTCATTATTTAGTTTATAAGTTTCAAAGATTTACATGTAATATGCCTTATTTTTTTAGTATATCAATATATATGTTTGTTATTAGCCAAAGTAATGTGTATATAATTATTTTCTTACCTCAAATGAATTGTACAAAAATAAATATGTTTCAATAAATCCTGTCAAACCTACTAAGATAATAAAAAAAAAAACAATAAAAAAACAAAAACAAAACAAGGTCATGTCATTGTATTCTTACAATATGATATATTCTATGAATATTTCATATTGTTTGAATACAATGGCATGATCTTGTAAAAAAAAAAAATTATCAAAAATGTTCTAGACAATATAAAACCTTCCCCATAACCCCCTCCTGGATTCGATCACACAACCCTACCACACTTTGAGTTTTCCAGTCCGCAACCTTACCAACCATGCCACAGGAGCTCATACCAAATATCACTCTAAACTTCGTGTCTACAATCGAAATGACAATATAAAAAAAAAATGAATTATCCCACCAATTTACGTTTGTAAATTGATGGGATTATCAATTATATCATGCCAAGGTTTATAAAAGTTTGTCTCTGTCAAGAATTAGTAATTATATAACTTTATTCTGTCAAAAATTGCCCAAACACTCAGCAAAATTGCCCCTCTCAGTGTGACTCCACTCATTTTCACATGGTCAAGCGGTCACGAGGTGACCCTTGCCGCTCCTTGATGCTCCAGCTACAGCAGCTCTGTCTGGGAACAAAATTGGTATAAATACAATAATGGATAAAATACTCTTCACAAATACATTTGTATTGTATAATATTGTAAATAAAAATGAATAATAACTGTGTGGGTGTCGAAAATTGCTCAACCAGCTTTCTTATGTCTCGCCTACGCACGTATATTGGATTATACATAGTCATGACTGTCATACAAATAATTGCAGTAGGTCTCGAATATACATTTAGATTGCATATTACTTGGAAATAAATAAGTATACGTTTCTCTGGTGGCAATCTACCCTTTCGCAAGTGTAAGGAGAAACCATTCTATATTTAGCCCTCTATCACAAAAGGCAATCTGCCTGTGTTTACTGACCACCGTCGCTGGTGGTCTATAATATAGTACATTATTTACAGTCAATGGCCTACATGTTTCTGTGGTACTTCACATGTGTCTAAAATGCAATGTCTGCTTGCATAAAAATGCAATTCTGAAGTCCATTTATACGTACGACATACGCATGTCTGTTTCTCTCTCTCTCTCTCCATTCCTGACTCATGTTATTGTAGACCTGTTGGTGGCAACGAACACCAGACATCTGGTAGACATAAGGTTCAAAATACCAAGACATCCATACGCCTCGGGCACCTCCACAATTATCACAAAGCTGGTTATCTATCTAGAGATCTGCCTGACTTCCATCTCTCCACGACTCACTCACTCACTCACTGCACCCCTGCATGCCTCCCTCCCACCCACCCACCCCCAACCCACCCTTTCAGGCTTCCGTCTGCTAGAAGCACATTCACAATTTGCGTAAATATCGCATCAATTGGTCTATATGCGGTATATTCCTTGTTATATGGGACGCCTACATACGTACACGTCTTTATTATAGCATGACAGTGCTCTAAATACAAGATTTACGTGATATTTATGGCGTAACACACCCTCTCCCCCTTTCATTCCCAGCACAACTCACTCACACCTTGGTTCACGCATAGAAACTCATTGATAATGTGCGTAAATATCGCATGAATTGGTCTATATGCGGTATATATTTTGATATATGGCACATATACATACGTACAAGTCTGTATTATAGCATGACAGTGCTCTACGTACAAGATATAAGTGATATGTATGGCATAAACCACACTCTCAGCTCATAAATTGCCGCCAAACCTCCAACACATCTTCATTCCCGCCTAAAAATTCTCTTATAATTCCCTTATATATTGCAATTTTTGGTCACTATGAGGCATATTCATTGTTATATGGGTGGCCTACACACGTATACATACTCTACATAGCCTAAAAGGGCTCAAAAAAGGAGATATACGTGATAATACGCGGTAACCCACCCCCTCCTCCCTCTCCTTCTATCCCCTGGGCGCGTGAAAATTCGGCAGAGAAATCTCGCCGCTCGATGACAATCTAGCCGCGCGGTGCCATTCGCTCCACATTTTTCAACTACGGACCGTTCCCCCCCCCCCCCAGGCATTTTTTGGGGGGTCAAATATATATGGGCCGATGCACGCAAACATTCCCTACACGATGATGTACTTTTTATCGAAATTGGCAATAGGTCCCAAAATCATCATAGGTGCGCACAGTCTTACCCTGTAGAAAACCCCCTGTGCACCGCGGAGAGGTTAAGAGCATTGTCGCCGTCGCCCAGTAAAACCTCTTATGAGCTTTGCCGCCGTTTACGGGTTAAGGAGTTGGCACCACCACAGACTATGCATGAGTTCCAGATTTGTTTAGGCTTATGTAACTACTATAGAAAGTTTGTACTTGGTTACTCAGATAAAGTTGCCCCTTTAACGAAGCTCACTGGTGGTAGAGTAAATAAAAAGAAAGACAAAAGTAAGATATAATTCACCGAAGAAGAGCATGCCGCATTCGTACAGCTTAAGAAGGCACTCTCGAAAGACATCGTATTAGCCTACCCCGATTTTTCGAAGCCCTTCGTATTAACTACAGATGCCTCAGACTTAGCAATTGGAGGTGTATTGCAACAAGAAGACGATTGCGGAAGACTCAGACCTCTAACGTATTTTAGCAGACGGTTAAATTCAGCTGAACAGCATTATGCTGCGGTAGAACGTGAGGCATTGGCTATTGTTTATGGATTAAAGATTAATCGCAGTTTAATTTTAGGGTATCCTGTAGAAGTTAGGACCTCTGGTATGGCTTCTCACAACCTCTAGTCCTAGTGGAAGAGTAGCTCGTTGGCAATTGTTAGTGGTAGAGTATGATATTCAGCCAGTTTACATACCAGGTAAAGAAAACGTCGTAGCCGCCGCACTGAGTAGGCTATGCTCGCAAGCTGTCCTAGAAGATAGAGTACTGACGATAACAGGATGGAGACCGATAGTTCAGTCTCCCATTAGAGTTGTTCTAGCGACCACACACGAAAGAGAAAACGAGACAAACACAGTAATAGACGTAAAGCAACAAGAGATCAAACCGACCGAGACAGAATGGAATTTAATAGACATCGCAACGGAACAAATGAACCATCCAATTTATGGTAGATTGATTTTCCTTTTACAGACAGATTCGTTAACCCATATTAGTAAAGAAGAACGGAGATATCTTCACTCTAAACTCAGGGCCCCCCTGTCTGACCTAGGTTTGGAGGAGGAGAATAGGCTCTTGTATCTTCGTAAAAGAGATAATAGTCGTGATGTAGAGAGACACATCGAATTAATTATTGTCCCGGAGAGTAAAATATCCGCGGCTCTGCATCTCGCCCACACTCAGCCTACATCAAGCCATGGTGGGGTGAAAGATACATTGCATAGACTTAGACAGTTTTGTTATTGGCCAGGCATGCGCGCAAGCATAGAATCGTTCTGTAGTACCTGTGCCACCTGTATCCACTTCAAGGTCATGGGGGACGCTCCGGCACCTTATAAGCGATATCCGATACCAGAGGCACCCTTTGCCAGAGTTCATCTAGACCTGGTAGGGCCTTTTCCTCCTTCAGATGAGGGTTACAAGTACATTCTCACGGTAATTAACACATTTTCTCGGTTTTTATCGCCGCACCTTTGATGGATAAAACGGCAAAGAGTACAGCTCAAGCATTCGTACATGAAGTAATTTGTAAGCACGGAGCACCAACCTGGTGTGTTACTGTCACTTACTGTCAATGGAAAGGAATTCGCAGGTGTATTTGATGAAGTAGCAACACTTGAAAATAAAGCACACATGTACGACAGCCTATCACCCATCAGCAAATGGAGTGATAGAACGAGCAAATGGTACGGTAGTAAAGATTCTTCGTTCCTTAGTTGAGGTAGGTATTTGGGCTTCAATGCTTAACCTTGCTGTATTTTCATATAACTCGGGACACAACCGTGTGATTCATAATTCTCCCTTTTACATATTGTTTTATCGTGATCCCCAGATGCCGTACCCCACGATTGTTTCACAGCAATCACACAGCTATAATTTAGATGATTATAAGAATGAGTTGGCGATCAAGCTAAATCGTACGTATGACCGATGCAAGAAATATTTAGAAGAAGGTCAAGACTAAAATGAAAAAGGCCAAAAAAGAGCTAAAGTCAAGCCTATTACAGCAGGTGATAGAATATACCTGAAAACAGTTCCACGAAAAGGAGAATCTAAGAAGCTTCAACCTTGCTATGAAGGGCCATTTAGACTTGTGAGGAAAATAAATGACGTCGTTATCGTCGTAAAGAGCATGAAAAAAGGCAAGGAGAAAACTATTCACACAGATAGGGTATGTGTGGTACATGAAGAGGCAATATCATCCCTAGAAAGCATGAATGCTAGGAAAGCATATCCCATACAACGACAAGAGACACAAAGTCCCGTTTCCTATGCCTTAGATGAGGATACGGAACATATGCATGATGTTAGTGTGTCCGAAAGTTCGGAAAGTGACAGTGAACATGAGGATACTGCTGTGAGGGATAATGCTGATGATGATGATTTTGATGAGGTTAGGAATGATGCGGTAGCTCATCCTTATGCCTTACGATCTAGGGGGGGAGCGAATGATTTGCCTCTTCTTATGCCACGCCCCTTAGAACATCAGCGAAGATTGTAAAATTATATTTTGTATTTACAGATGTTACTGAGCATAGGAGTAGCACTCGTCCCAAGAAACGAAGCCAACTTGGAAGGGTCCCTCATATTCACGGAGGAAGCACAACTGCTCATCACGGGAAACACCTATGTCATCCCGTACCAAATCAACGTTACCCTAGTCATCGAACCTCTCTTAAAAGACTAGAGAGTATGCGACTAATTTATCTAGGTCAATGGAGCGTATGAGTAACGAGAGCGTTGTATCCACCTTCGTAATGCCATTGATTCGTTTGAGACTGAATTAACTCACGTATTTGACGACTTTATGAATTACTTAAATTACCGAACCTCCACAAGTCCCCTAGGTACCATACCTGTGCGTCAGCAGCGACATAGGCGCGGTGCACTAGATATAGTAGGCTCTTTGACCAATGCATTATTTGGCGTAGCAACGCAAAGTCAAGTTGATTTAATTCACGATAGATTAGGAAATTTGGAAGAGTTAACGGAACAAGAGCGTGATATGCTAAATGTTCATTCATGACTTTTTAATATTACTGTCAGGAAAATGACGACCATGAATGCAGCCTTAATTAAGCTACAGAAAGCTAGTTCATCAGCTCATAATATTATTAATGAACTTTCCACTAATACTCTAGCATTAGAGCAACAGACTAGAACGATAGAGTTTATTAGCCTTACAGATATCTTTATCTGATATTAGGTCAGACATTATAAATGTTAAGCTAGGGTTAGATAAAATGATCCAAATGGAATTGTCTCCATATATTATGCCTTCGGATATCCTACTAGAAACCCTTTCTGAAGCCTCTCTTAGGACACCGGGTCTTTTATATCCTGCCAGATCAGAATATTTGAGCCTATACAGAGACACTATACACGTCATCTCAAGGCCAACCAATGCACGTAACATTTTCTTTTTTTACTTATTGGTTCCATTACGCAGAAATCCGGGGGACATGTTTGATGTGTTTCGGATTAACGCCCTTCCTTTTCGTATTCCTAATTTTTCTCATTATTTGCAAACTAAGCTATCTGCTAAATTCCTCGCTATATCAGAGGATAGGAATACTTATTCAATGTATGATGATTTTGAAATGTGTCACAGCCATGGTTCACTATTTGTTTGTCCTCCACTGGGTCCTCTATATGACTCGACTGTATTGAATTATGAAGTATCAGTATTTTTAGAAAGGCCTGAATCTGACCATTTGTGTCCTATGGTAATACTTACTAATTTTATTCCTGTATTTCATCAGACAAAGAAGGGATGGACATTTTCTACCCCTAAGCCTATTCAATTCACTTTTAATTGCCCAGGTGGAAAGCTTCATAAACACAGAGAGACAGTTCATGGCACAGGTACTATTGTGTTAGGTCAGGGTTACAGTGCACATTCATCAGAAGTTACCCTGCCGTCCATCGTTACTTACAATAGTCGCCAGCAGTTAGAGATACTGCCGCGAAAGATTCCTAACAATTTTAACCTCACTCTCCCAAAACCTAAAAGTATTTTGAGGTTATTGCAGGAAGATGGTTATCCTGATGGATCGACTGACCCCGTGACCGTGGCTGACCTACTCCACCAGCTCCACTTGGTGAAGAGGCCTCCACCGCCGTCTTCCACACCGCACCCTTGGCCGCTCTGGGCGGCTATCACTATGGGTTGCGTCATTGTCATCGCTTCGCTAGCCTATATGGTGCGTCATCGTCGCACCCTACTCCCCTGCCTTCTGGGCAGCCAAACACATCAGATGGGAGCGGATTCTACATGCACCTGCCAGGCCTTAGGACCTGGTTCTTCAACTTCAGTTGGGCCGCGAGGACACAGCCAATCTACGGAGGGTGTGTGTGGTGAACCTATCACCGCATTACCTCGCCTCCCATTACGCTGGTCATTAACCCTTTGGCTGTGGGTGACGTTTGGAATGTTTTGGCAAGTTACAGCAATTTTCAGGCTCTAAAAGCCTGTAAAAAACGTAAAAATCGAGTGTCAGTGGGCGGGAGCGTGAGGGGCCCACCTCCGTTCCTCAGAGCACCGAGCGGCTCATTGAGCTAGGCTGTGTCTCACGCGGGTCTCTCTCTGTCTCTCTCAACAGTGTAGCCAAGCGAGCGAGTGCTACCAAATAGCAGGTTTCCCGCGTTTTACTGGCACCACTGCGGGTGAACCAGACCACGTACGGGGCCCGTTCTGGTCTTATTTTGAAGCTATTTTCGCCTAGTTTTCTGCAGAATACAGTTCATTTAATGCAGATGCTTGATTTATCATTCAGAAGTGCCTGAATATGCCCTAAATAGCCCAAACATAGCCACAGCCAATGGGTTAAGGAAGAAACGTGGCGTTCAGAAACGAGAAGAAATCAATAATGAACTCTAGACATAGAATAATAGACACAAGTGACTTATATATAGACACAAGTGAATTTATTCCTTTATATATTAAGGAAATACCTATATAACCAAATTATTTAATGATTTTATATGTTCATGTATATGCATGTTAGTATTTAGTTAAGAGTATTTGTATATGGAATGTAACTGTATTCTGTATCTTATACATTATAGTTATACAATATACAATTTATACATTATACATCTAAGCCACTCTCGTAAGGAGTGATCAAAGGTAATCATTGTCGAGCGATACCAGACTAGAACAGCTTTTAGGCCCTCTCCCGACATTACGACACAAGGGCCACTGTCCCATTTAAGGAACACACTCTCTCATAGTGAGAGGTCAAAAGAGGCCCATACTTTCGCCATATATAGAATGACCCTCTTATATAACTAGAGCAACTTGCAACGTGACCTAAGTCACTCCCCAAAGTACTTCGAGATACACTCTGGTTGGTCAAAGTATTAAGCCACACCCATAGATACTTTTCAGAGCATATTTGATTGGTCAAAGTAATTAAACCCCTCCCCTAGTCACTATCCACAAACTAGCAATTGGAGTAGGACAGAGTAAGTCACACCCCTAAGGTATATTCATTGGTTAGAGACAAAGTAATTGTGCATGATTGGTTCAAAGTTTAGCACCAACCTTTAAGTAACCACTCCCCTTTTCTAGCCAAGGCTAGCCTCGAAACTTAGAAAGAGTTAGAAAGAGCTCACATACTTCTACCAGACATAGCAGAATACAGACAGGCCTCCCTGGCTTGTGCGTGACTATACCCCTGGCCTACGCGGCTACACCGTCGAGCCAGCATGGTTCCCTTCATACTTGTATTCGTAAGTAAAACTGGATCTTGTTACCAAATTGGTTTATTCTGAATCGTGTGGAAACAAAGTGAATAGAGACAATGAAAGTACAGATACAAAGATTATAGTTACTTATAAAGAGTATAGTTCTTATTAAACAATGGGTATTATAATTACCAACGAGTGACTTTTGGCAAAAGTGATCTTCAATAGAAATTCGTATAGGATTAACTAAGCTAAGTAAATGACAAAACTATCTAACAATTAAGTGTTTCATTGTAGTATGTATATCCCTATAATATGTATGAGCTTAATTAATATAGTTAACTGGACAGCTCAAACGTAATAGACTCGTTATAATCATTTACGGTGTTCGGCTTGTATTGAATTAATTGTGAAGAGCTTTAATTGTTAAAGTTACCTACGACTGACAACTTATAGTAAGTAATAGTAAACCTCATTATAACAGTAAAGAATTAAAAGCAAACTTCGATATCGTCCCCTAAGCAAGGTTATGTGAACCATACTAAACGCTACCAAGGTGGTCGGGCGAACGAGGCTTAGAGAGCCTTTCTCTTCTGTATAAACTCGTCCAATACATTGTCACATAGCTTTGCCGACTTTGGAGGCACGACAATTATTATAAACACCATGTGAGGAGGAGCACTTTATTGACAACGTTTCTCATTGGCCTGATAAAGATATATGCGAAACGTTATCGATAAAGTGCTCCTCCTCACATGGTGTTGGTATGTTCATAATGGCAATTATTATTATTATTATTATTATGATCATTATTATTATTATTATTACTGTACTATCAAATATTTCCGACAATCAGGAACGAGTATGCACAACCCCAAAGAGCATCAACATCGAGAGAATTTATTATATGGCATCTGCGTACCTCTCAGCCAATCACGAGAGAGTACTGGACAACCGACAATACAGTTGTGACAACCTGCCGCCTTAAGCGGGTATCACACGAGCACTAATCCGACCAACCAATTGGCCAACCAAAGTGCATCGGGGCGATCGACATTGGTAATAATTAGCACACAGCATCATAGTATAATAATATGGTGGGCTTGCAACCCCCACCCGTGAAAAATACTTAAGCAACAAAAAACGAACGAACAGCCTCGGATGCGGACGGACCCTGTGTTGATGAACTCAGATCTACTATGGACAATCTTATGGACAATCTTAGAATAACCACATGGAATGTGAGAGGCACGAATGATGACACAAAAGAGAGAGAGGTCCTGGAAGTGTTAGTGAATGCCAGGCTGGATGTATGTGGAGTATAGAGAGTGGTTGGGTAGTAGAGGGAATGAAGATTTGGAGAGTCAGAAACGAGCGAGGTACGTGGAAGGAAAGAGAGTGGTGAAGAGTGTAGTGAAGGAAAGTAAAAGAAGAGTAGATAAAGAATTTGGAAGGAATCTGAGTGTAAAATGGAGGGAGTGTAAGAAACTGTTCTGGAAAGAAGTCAAGAAAGTTAGGGAAGGTAGCAAGGGAAACAGTAAGGGTGTGAAAGATAAGAATGGGAGAATGCTAGCCGAGAAGCAAGAGAGAGTCGAAAGATGGAGGGAGTACTTCAAAAAGTTGCTAAATGTAAGGAATGAAGTGCCAGCAAACATAGTTGGATGGGGTATGGGAGGGAGAAGAAGAGAAGTAGTGGAGGAGGAGGTGGGGATCAGGAGGTCAAAAGTGTGGGAAGCCATGAAAAGAGTGAAGTTGGGGAAAGCACCAGGAACAGCACCAGTGTGGGGAAATGTTGAGGTATGGTGGTGAGATAGTGATCTAATGGGTATGGAAAATGTGCAAACTAGCATGCGAGAAGGGGAGTGCACCTGATGACTGGAAGACAGGCATAATAGTCCCCCTATATGAGGGTAAAGGGGAAAGAGGAGTGTGTGGTAACCACCAAGGAATATGTTTAGAGAAAAGTACAAAAGAGAGAGAGTACCAGGAGAGGCCAAATGAAAAATGGATGGAAGTGAGCGAGATTGAAGAGAGAGAAATAGAGGATGAATAGTAACAGTTTAACCTAATCAGTGCAGGCAATTTTCTGCTATAATAGGGCTCATTCAGGCACTCCTGATTGCTTAACCCAGGGACTACAGCCAGACTCTTATGCCCCTTTCCCACTGGTTCGACAACTCACGATTTTCGTCGCCGATGACTTCGTTTTGTCAAATTCGCAAGAATACGTGCGACGTTCACGATTTTGACCGTTTCAAACAGATGACAAATTATACTCGGCGAAGATGTCGCCGATGTCGGCGACACAATCGCCGACCTTCTGCGACGTTATCGGCGGAGTGAGCGATGTTTCGCCGATGAGCTCTGCGAGGCATGTCACATTTTCAAAAATATCTTGCGAAATCATGCGAGGATGAAAGAAAACTCGCCGTATGTTCTGCGACGTCTCTGGCGATTCAAGCGATGGTTCGGCGTTTACTTCGGCGAGGTGATAAGATTATTTTTTAAAGGCACAAATTCTTGCGATGAATGAACGATTCCTCGTCGATCATCGGCGTTGCCATCGCAGATACGTAGCCGAGGTGTCCGAACAAGATCGGCGAGGTGTGCGCACCTGAGCGAATGTAACGTGAATGTGCTAATTGCAGTGGAATTAGCATATCACGTTACAATCGGTCAAGGACATAGACCCCACGCCCACACCCATCCCATATCTCGTTACAATGGGTCAAGTAAACATGCCCCCACCCACCCACAACCCCCCAAACTTTTTTTGTTGTATATTAAGACATTGACACGGCCCCAGAGCTCATTCTACATTAACCTCGACCACAACGTGCCTGTAAAATTTAGAGTTGGTGAGGCATACGCCGCATCTACGCAAAAGCGATGTACGTGTTCGTATGGACCTTATTATCCTTCTAGCACACAAATAATAACATGAAAAAGAGAGTCAATAAAAATGTCTCCTTTGTCTTTTCAGAACCAATTAAGTCTGTCTCATAATATTTTGTGTGTGTATCGCTCACTTCCCCTCTGCAACTCTCTCTTTCTATCTATCTATCTCTCTAATGCATCTACCTAACTCCCTTATACATTAACATAACTATGTCTTATTTGGACTTTTTGTAATCTTTGAATAATTTCTAATGCGATGGAATTGAAAAATATAATATCCTTGCAGCACATAGATATACAATAAATAAGATAGTCAACACAATATTTCAACCCTCCCCTCCGTCTTGCTGTGCGAGGCGGCACTGAGCTTCGGAGACCAGAAGATTTACGTTTGATAGATTTTTTGTTTTCCCACGGTATACACAAAATGATGGGGAAATATTGTAACATGTTTTTAATTGACATTTGTGTCGTTTTTGCTGATTATGAGATGGTGGAAAAAAAATGTTTAATTCCATTCCATCATATCGGAAATGATTCACAGATTATATAGAGACCAAATAACACACACTTTTAAGTGTGTTCAATAGTTTGCATTATCAATAGGGTGTAGCACAAGGCTTATCAACATCATCACAGTAACGGGGGTCGGGTTGAGGCCGGGACGGGGAGGGGAGGGGAGGGAGTAGGCCTACAGAGGCGGGGATATATATATATTTTTTTTTTTTTTTTTTTTTTTTTTTTTATGTGAAATTTATCACATGCTGTAGGCCTACTCCCTCCCCTCCCCTCCCCGTCCCGGCCTCAACCCCGACCCCCGTTACTGTGATGATGTTGATAAGCCTTGTGCTACACCCTATTGATAATGCAAACTATTGAACACACTTAAAAGTGTATGTTATTTGGTCTCTATATAATCTGTGAATCATTTCCGATATGATGGAATTAAAAAAAAAAATTCCACCATCTCATAATCAGCAAAAACGACACAAATGTCAATTAAAAACATGTTACAATATTTCCCCATCATTTTGTGTATACCGTGGGGGAAAAAAAATCTATCAAACGTAAAATCTTCCGGTCTCCTCCGAAGCTCAGTGCCTCGCACAGCAAGACGGAGGGGAGGGTTGAAATATTGTGTTGACTATCTTATTTATTGTTTATCTATGTGCTGGAAGGATATTATATTTTTCAATTCCATCGCATTAGAAATGATTCAAAGATTACAAAAAGTCCAAATAAGACATAGTTATGTTAATGTATAAGGGAGTTAGGTAGATGCATTAGAGAGATAGATAGATAGAAAGAGAGAGTTGCAGAGGGGAAGTGAGCGATAAACACACAAAATATTATGAGACAGACTTAATTAGTTCTGAAAAGACAAAGGAGACATTTTTATTGACTCTCTTTTTCATGTTATTATTTGTGTGCTAGAAGGATAATAAGGTCCATACGAACATGTACATCGCTTTTGCGTAGATGCGGCGTATGTCTCACCAACTCTAAATTTTACAGGCACGTTGTGGTCGAGGTTAATGTAGAATGAGCTCTGGGGCCGTGTCAATGTCTTTATATACAACAAAAAAAGTTTGGGGGGTTGTGGGTGGGTGGGGGCATGTTTACTTGACCCATTGTAACGAGATATGGGATGGGTGTGGGGGCTATTTCCTTGACCGATTGTAACGTGATATGCTAATTCCACTCTGCAATTAGCACATTCACGTTACATTCGCTCAGGTGCGCACACCTCGCCGATCTTGTTCGGACACCTCGGCTACGTATCTGCGATGGCAACGCCGATGATCGACGAGGAATCGTTCATTCATCGCAAGAATTTGTGCCTTTAAAAAATAATCTTATCACCTCGCCGAAGTAAACGCCGAACCATCGCTTGAATCGCCAGAGACGTCGCAGAACATACGGCGAGTTTTCTTTCATCCTCGCATGATTTCGCAAGATATTTTTGAAAATGTGACATGCCTCGCAGAGCTCATCGGCGAAACATCGCTCACTCCGCCGATAACGTCGCAGAAGGTCGGCGATTGCGTCGCCGACATCGGCGACATCTTCGCCAAGTATAATTTGTCATCTGTTTGAAACGGTCAAAATCGTGAACGTCGCACGTATTCTTGCGAATTTGACAAAACGAAGTCATCGGCGACGAAAATCGTGAGTTGTCGCACCAGTGAGAAAGGGGCATAAGAGTCTGGCCGTAGTCCCTGGGTTAAGCAATCAGGAGTGCCTGAATGAACCCTATTATAGCAGAAAATAGCCTGCACTGATTAGGTTCAACTGTTACTATTCATCCTCTATTTCTCTCTCTTCCATCTCGCTCACTTCCATCCATTTTTCATTTGGCCTCTCCTGGTACTCCCTCTCTTTTGTACTTTTCTCTAAACATATTCCTTGGTGGTTACCACACACTCCTCTTTCCCCTTTACCCTCATATAGGGGGACTATTATGCCTGTCTTCCAGTCATCAGGTGCACTCCCCTTCTCGTATGCTAGTTTGCACATTTTCCATACCCATTAGATCACTATCTCACCACCATACCTCAACATTTCCCCACACACTCCATCTGTTCCTGGTGCTTTCCCCAACTTCACTCTTTTCATGGCTTCCCACACTTTTGACCTCCTGATCCCCACCTCCTCCTCCACTACTTCTCTTCTTCTCCCTCCCATACCCTATCCAACTATGTTTGCTGGCACTTCATTCCTTACATTTAGCAACTTCTTGAAGTACTCCCTCCATCTTTCGACTCTCTCTTGCTTCTCGGCTAGCATTCTCCCATTCTTATCTTTCACACCCTTACTGTTTCCCTTGCTACCTTCCCTAACTTTCTTGACTTCTTTCCAGAACAGTTTCTTACACCCTCCATTTTACACTCAGATTCCTTCCAAATTCTTTATCTACTCTTCTCTTACTTTCCTTCACTACACTCTTCACCACTCTCTTTCTTTCCACGTACCTCGCTCGTTTCTGACTCTTCAAATCTTCATTCCCTCTACTACCCAACCACTCTCTATACGCTTTCTTCTTATCTTCCACAGCTATTTTTACCTCTTCTGTCCACCATGCTGTACCTTTCACTCCCCTCCCTCTTCTCCTTACTCCACACACCTCCTCACATGCTGCACAGATCACTTCCTTAACCCGTGGAGCCCCAGCGACGCGTCTGACGCGACGGCTATGTATGTAACGCACAGCCCCAGAGACGCGCCTATCGCGTCACCATTATAGCTCCAGTCGTAACTCTCAGAATGGCTCTAGATTTATATGGGAACTACTTTGGGTGCCGGCGGACTAATCTCAAACCGTTTTGTCCATACGCGCGCGCGGGGACGGAAGAGGGCACCCGCCTTCCCACACCTCATGGTCAGTTTACCGCGCACCCTCTTGAGTGAAACACCATGTCTCGACGTTATAGTGCCCGCCTTACCCGCCCCTGCAGTACAGAGGAGGTCATGGATATACTGTACGACACTGACAGCCCTGATAGTGACACTGACTCGGCAATGGACGAGTCTGGGGACGAGTATGCCCCCTCACAAGCCGAAATAAGTGAGCTAGAGGAAGAGCTTGCTCAGATTCCTGTCAGGCCGCGCAGGCCGTCACGAAGACAGCAAGGGGCAAGTGCACCTCCCCGCCGCCCACTTCCCCAAGACCCCACTGAATCCTCAGAAAGTGGGGAAGAGGTTGTTGTTGCAGATGAACCTGCTGACCCTCAAAATTACGTGCGTGTACCTGGGGAAGAACGAAAGGGATTGAAGAGAAGAAGGGGCGAGTCTGGGAGTGAAGAGGAGGTACCCCCACAACCCCGCCTGCCTTCTCTCCCACTTTGCATAATCTCCCCACTCAAGAAAAATACCCCGGGGAGGTTCTATGGTCGTCATAAACATAGTGACGAACAACAAAGTGGTGATGGACAAATAGAACAACCTGGTGATGGAGAAATGGCACAACGTGGTGCGAGACAAGGGCAGTCACGTGACCCAAAACGCTCCCTCTTCCCTCCCGACCCAGAGCACGCGGGGAGGGATGAGTCACCACCACCACCACCACTACTACCAGACTCTCCACCTCGCCATTCTTCCCCCCCACTATCACCTTCAGGCTCCATCCCGTACACCCCCCCACGAATGTCTCCCTCACCTGAATCAAGCCCCTCCCGCGCCACTGCATTATCACCAGCCTCTCCACAACGCCCCGACCTGCCCCAACGCCCTGCAAGCAAACGACGTGGGCGTGTCATATCTCGCGGGCGTGCCACCCGCGGCCGAATGCAGAAGGTGAAACAAATAAGACGCCCCAGCAACGACTCGAGCTCTAGATCTAGCTCTCAATCAAGTTCGAGGTCTAGCTCCAGACCCAGGTCCACCTCTCGCCCACGCTCCACCCGCACGACCTGCCCCGGTGCCCCTGACGATGACCCTGATGACCCCAATGCCCCATCTAGCGACGACGAAGGCACTGATAGGTGGGATTGGGTGGATGGGGAGAACTATCTACCAGGACAATACCACTTTGCGGGGGCAGCTGAGGCCGGCCCTACCATGCCCAATCGTGGACCTGACACCACAAGACTGGGTGTTTTTCTGCAGTTCTTCACTGCCAACCTTGTCGGCTTGATTGTTGACCAGACGAACTGGTACAACTATTATTTTATGGCAGGAAAGGAGCAGAAGAGGAACTCGGCACGTCTCTCATGGGTGGATTTGTCTTCCGATGAGTTCTACTCATTCCTGGCACTGGTCATCCTGATGGGGGTCACCAAGAAGACGTCTCTCAGGAAGTACTGGTCATCTGATCCCCTCATTGCAACCCCTTCTTTGGGAAAGTCATGAGCAGGAATAGATTCACGGCAATCATGGGAAACCTGCACTTTATTGATAGCCTGGCAAGCCACACCAGGAACCAGGATCGCCCCAGGAATACCAAAGACCCGATGGAGAGGATAAGACCTATATTTGAATACCTGAAAACTAAGTTTGCAGCCTCCTTCAAACCTCACCAAAAACTCATCATTGATGAGAGTCTGGTGCTGTGGAGGGGGAATATTAGCATCCGACAGTACATCCCCAGCAAGCGTCACCGTTATGGCCTGAAACTGTTCGTGATGTGCGACTGCAAAACCGGCTACATCCAGGACATCATCCTCTACATGGGCAAGGTCACTGAACTGGTGGAGGAGAGGACATATGGGATATCTGGGGCCGTTGTCATCACCATGTTGGAGGGATATTTGGACAGGGGCCACATCTTGTACCTCGACAACTGGTACACCAGCCCTTCCCTTGCCAAATTCCTGTACAGCAGAAACACTGGCATCTGTGGCACCGTCAGGAGGAATTGTGTCTACATGCCAGAGCTACCCGAAAGGCGGGAGAAGGGCTCCATCATCCACCTCCAGGCAAATAATATCTTGATGCTCTCGTGGATGGACAATCGTGACGTCAATATCCTCACCAGTATCCACCTGCCCCGCTTAGAGGACACCAAACGCCGTGATAGAGCCACAGGTGAGGCGGTCAAAAAAACAGTTGCAATCATTGACTACAACATCAACATGCGGCTAGTTGACAAGTCAGACTCTGTCATATCGTCGGTCGAGTGTGCCAGGAAGACGATGAGGTGGTATAAAAAACTATTGTTCCACCTACTCGACCTCACCCTCTACAACTGCCACATCCAATATCATGAAATAACAGGTGAAGTTGAGACGATGGAGTCGTACTGCATCGAACTTGCACGGGAGCTTCTGTTCTTCTTCAGGGATGGTCCACGCCGCCAGCAACGTCCCGCAGCTCGTTTTCAAGCACCAGAAGCCCCCGCCAGACTGACACAACGCCACTTTTGCGAATTTGTCCCGCCCAACCAAGTAAAACCCAACCCACGCAGACGGTGTCATGTGTGTCGCAACACAGGCAGACGCACACCAAAACGGCAAGACACCCGGACAATGTGTGAAGAATGTGATGTGGGACTGTGTTTTCCCACCTGCTTCAGGGAGTATCACACCCTCGAGCACTTCTAAGTGTTCAAAGTGTTCAAAGACTGCGATAAAAGACGCTATAATGTAATACTAACAGTGTATATAAAAGACGCAAAAAGTGAATATAAAACAGTGTGTATATATATATAATTTACAAGTGCAAAGTACCGAACAATATAAAACACTAAATACATTCTAAACTTATAAAACTGTGTGCAAATAATTATAAGAATACGAGACAATAAGTGCGTAAAACAATGTATATACACCTCATAATCATAGGTAAAACAATGAACAATTACATATAATTCAATGAAAAGGAGAGACAGAGTGACCTTGAGTGAAAGTGACAGCCAGACAGAGAAAGAAAGAGGGAAGGATGCTGTGGAATGTGGGTCACTCGGTCCGCTGTCTGGCCGTGTGTTCGTACGTGCGTTTTGTTATTGTCCTGAGCAAAGATGGCCACCCAAGATGGCCGCCATCACCATAGCAACGGGGACGCTAACACTCGTGCGCACTTGTAATACTTGAATGAAGGCACTTATCACACTACAACTTCAGTTTTATTGACATTATGTGATATACAAAGACATTCTATGAACTCTGAAGCGCACTTTATGTCCGAGAGGTGCAAAACAAGTCATGCTGCCTGGCGGCTGGCAACTGGCTGCTGGCGCGGGAGATTTGAAATGGCGCTAAGGCTCCACTGAGGCTGGGGACCCCCACTACCTCCCAGGACCCCCAAATGGCCTAGGTAAGTACTTTTTTCACATTTCTTCAGGTCTATCATTATTTTCTAACACGTTCTAATATATTTATAAGAAAAGAAAAAAATTGAAAAATTGCCCGGGTTCTGGTGCACAAATATAATAAAACCGGCCGGGGCTGTACGGGTTAAACACCTTGCTCATCTCCTCCACTTCTTCAATATCTTCCAGGTCGAACCCACCTAGTCGTCTTTCTACTTCTCTCCTGTAATCTTCCCTGATTTCCTCCTCCTGTAGCCTCTCCACCCTCCTCGCCATTCCACCCTCCTCTCGCCTCCCTCTAGCTCTCCTCACCCACTTCTTTTGTATCCTAATTTTAGCTTCTACTACATAATGATCAGACAGATCCCCTCCAATACCCCTATACACCCTAGCATCCAGCACAGATTTCTTCATTCGTTCATCCACACATATATAATCAATCAGTGCCTTTCGTTCCACCACTGTCATATCCTTATCCTTCATCTTCCACATCACTTTCCAAGTGTACCTGTGTATCATTCTGTGTCGTAAGAAGGTGTTGGCTATCCACAGCCTCCTCCCCACACATACATCCACAAGTGCACTACCATTCCCATTCACCTCTGACGGTACCCCCCACCCTCCCACCACTCCATCAACTTTCCTATCACCCACCTTCCCATTCATATCCCCAATCAGAAATATTCTTTCGTTCTTGCCAAACTTATCCAGGCACGCCTCCATATTCACCCAGAACTCCTCTTTCTTTCTTACAAGTTTATCCTCTGTCGGAGCATACACACACACAATCACCCACGTTTGTATTCCTACTTTCATTCTCACCTACACAATCCTTGAACCCACAGACCCATAGTCTCTTACACGCTCCTTCCATTTGTTACTTATAAACAAACACGCACCTTCTCTCGCTGCTCCCTCACTCACTCCAGCACACACACCCATTCCACACTCCAACTCTCTCACATATGTACCCCTCCATTTGGTCTCCGTCATTCCACATACATCCAGCCTGGCATTCACTAACACTTCCAGGACCTCTCTCTCTTTTATGTCATCATTCGTGCCTCTCACATTCCATGTGGTTATTCTAAGATTGTCCATAAGATTGTCCATAGTAGATCTGGGTTCATCAACACAGGGTCCGTCCGCACTCGAGGCTGTTCGTTCGTTTTTTGTTGTTTAAGTATTTTTCACGGGTGGGGGTTGCAAGCCAACCGTATTATTATACTATGATGCTGTGTGCTAATTATTACCAATGTCGATCTCCCCGATGCACGTTGGTTGGCCAATTGGTTGGTCGGATTAGTGCTCGTGTGATACCCGCTTAAGGCAGCAGGTTGTCACAACTATATTGTCGGTTGTCCAGTACTCTCTCATGATTGGCTGAGAGGTACGCAGATGCCATATAATAAATTCTCTCGATGTTGATGCTCTTTGGGGTTGTGCATACTCGTTCCTGATTGTCGGAAATATTTGATAGTACAGTAATAATAATAATAATAATAATAATAATAATAATAATAATATTTGCCATTATGAACATACCAACACCATGTGAGGAGGAGCACTTTATCGATAACGTTTCGCATATATTTTTATCAGGCCAATGAGAAACGTTGTCAATAAAGTGCTCCTCCTCACATGGTGTTTATAATAATTGTCGTGCCTCCAAAGTCGGCAAAGCTATGTGACAATATATTGGACGAGTTTATACAGAAGAGAAAGGCTCTCTAAGCCTCGTTCGCCCGACCACCTTGGTAGCGTTTAGTATGGTTCACATAACCTTGCTTACGGGACGATATCGAAGTTTGCTTTTAATTCTTTACTGTTATAATGAGGTTTACTATTACTTACTATAAGTTGTCAGTCGTAGGTAACTTTAACAATTAAAGCTCTTCACAATTAATTCAATACAAGCCGAACACCGTAAATGATTATAACGAGTCTATTACGTTTGAGCTGTCCAGTTAACTATATTAATTAAGCTCATACATATTATAGGGATATACATACTACAATGAAACACTTAATTGTTAGATAGTTTTGTCATTTACTTAGCTTAGTTAATCCTATACGAATTTCTATTGAAGATCACTTTTGCCAAAAGTCACTCGTTGGTAATTATAATACCCATTGTTTAATAAGAACTATACTCTTTATAAGTAACTATAATCTTTGTATCTGTACTTTCATTGTCTCTATTCACTTTGTTTCCACACGATTCAGAATAAACCAATTTGGTAACAAGATCCAGTTTTACTTACGAATACAAGTATGAAGGGTATGCTATAGGCCACCAGACGACACACAATTCTTGACCAAATTTGAACGAACGTTGTCATCGCTAGACCCTCGGAATGAATCCATCATACTAGGGGATTTTAACCTGTGTTACAAACAACGAAATGATAGGCTTGTACGAGAATATAGGCATATACTGACAATGCACAATCATAAACAACTCATCACAACCCCCACACGTATCTCTGAGAACACTGCCACAATAATAGACCACATAAACTGTAACAGAGAGGACAAAATATCCCAATCAGGGGTTATACAGACTGGGATAAGTGATCACTTCGTCACATATTGCACACGAAAAACCACAAAAATTACCCTAGAGAATCACAAGATTATCAAAACAAGGTCACTCAGAAACTACAATAAAGAAACATTTCTGGACATTTTATGGAATACAGACTGGTCTCCAGTGTTTGGAAGTACAAACGTTAATGACGCATGGGTTGGCTTCAGAACCATCATCACAAACATTCTAGACGAAATAGCTCCTCTGAAAGACATACGAATTAAAGCAAGGTCAGACCCATGGATCAACAATGACATACTACACCATCTGGAACACAGAGACAATCTGTTAAAAAGGCTAGCGAAACATAGACAGGATCAAGGTCTGAAACATGAGTTCAACAGGGCCAGGAATAAACTAAGTAGGAAAATAAAATCAGCGAAAACTAATTATTTTCACAATAAGGCAGAGGAATATCAGAATAACCCAAAGAAACTATGGAGGCACCTAAAAACAACAGGCTACAGCAACAAGACAAGGGATTCGTCTAACACTAATATTGCTCTCACCATTAATGATCAGATTTGCCACGATAAACGACAAATTTCAACCTACTTCAACTCCTTCTTCACCTCCATAGCAAACACACTTGCACAGAACCTACCTCAACCTCTCAATAAATACACGACAACAACGGCCACCTTTCGAAATTTCTACAGAGATAAAGACATACACCCAAACACATTTGGATTGCAAAATGTTACACCAAAATACACTTTTGACGAGCTGTCTAACCTAAATGTACATAAAAGCACAGGACCAGACCAAATTCCTGCCAAATTTCTACGAGATGGAGCCATTGGTATAGCAGGCCCCCTAACTCACATCATCAACTTGTCAATTAACACCAACACTGTACCTGCTGAACTGAAGGAAGCTATTGTAACCCCTCTATTCAAGAAAGGAAATAAACTAGAAGTTGGTAACTACAGACCAGTTAGCATATTATGTATTGTATCTAAAATCCTTGAAAGAGCGGTATACACCCAAATTGAACACTACCTCAAACAAAATGATCTATTCTATAAGTTTCAATCAGGTTTCAGATGCATGTACTCGACAGACTCCTGTCTCATCCACTTAACGGATCACATTCGTAAAGAAATGTCTAAAGGTAACTACACCGGTATGGTTCTTCTTGATCTACAAAAAGCGTTTGACACAGTAGACCATGATATCCTATGTAATAAACTACAAGCAATGGGCATAGGATCTGTGAACTGGTTTAAATCTTATCTTAGTGGTAGAACCCAAAGAGTCAAAATTGATGATAATATATCTGATCCTATGCCAATTAACTGTGGGGTCCCGCAGGGAAGCATCCTTGGTCCCTTACTCTTTCTCTGTTATGTGAACGACATGGAACTGAGCGTCTCATGTAAATTATTACTGTATGCAGACGACAGCGTGCTCCTGGTTTCAGGAAAAGACCCAATAAGTATTGCCGCTTCACTTTCCAAAGAACTAGAATCATGTAGTGAATGGCTAGTGGACAATAGACTATCTCTTCACCTGGGCAAGACGGAAGCCATCTTATGTGGAACAAAACGCAAACTGAAAGACATTGTGGGCTTCTCGGTCAACTGTAATGATATTCCTATAACAACAGTGTCACAAGTTAAATATCTCGGACTAAAACTGGACGCGAGTTTGTCAGGTGAAACAATTTTGGAATCTATCCTGAGTAAGTGTAGAGCACGTATAAAATACCTGTATAGACAGGTGGGATGCTTGCCCGCGGCGACCAAAAAGACCCTCTGCCAAGCGCTTGTTCAATGTCATTTTGACTATTCTGTGTCATCCTGGTACTCTGCATCATCTAAATCAGCACAGCACAAACTTCAGGTCACTCAAAATAAAATGGTTAGGTTCATGCTGAACCTAGGACCCAGATCACATGTTGGCCAGGAACAACTTCAGTCACTAGGTATGCTCAATGTCGCTGACAGGGCCAAACAAATCAGGCTCACTAATGCCTTCAAAATTTTCTATGACAGAGCTCCAGAGTACCTAAAGAATGATTTTGTTAAAGCAAATGAGAGGAGTGGACATAATACAAGAAACAGGATGTTTAATTTTAAGGTCCCGAGAATCCAAGGACAGGGTAAGCAAACATTCTTCTTCACCGCCATCAAAGACTGGAACGACCTACCCCAGTCAGTCCGTGAAAAGAGAACACTGTATTCCTTCAGACGTAGCCTGAAGGAACACCTGAACCGGACAGCTGCGAGAAGGGAGCACCAAGCTTATGTCTACTACTAAATGCGACATAAGAGATAGACAAACCAAACTGAAATGATTACTGATTACGGATTACTGATATTTACTATAGGATGTAAGGTATCTTAAAATAACCCCCTAGAAATACTTTTTCTAAAGTATCCATTTCTTTATCCTCCCCTTTTTTCCCCAGCTAACCTAATCCCACAAGGACCCCAATGGAAATACGCCTAACGGCCTTATTGGGCTATCCTTAGTTGGAATTATGCAAGGCTGGTACATGTCATATTTGTAACAAACTATGTGGTACCAACTCTGTAAATTGCTAACTGAATAAATATTATTATTATTATTATTATTATTATAACCATGCTGGCTCGACGGTGTAGCCGCGTAGGCCAGGGGTATAGTCACGCACAAGCCAGGGAGGCCTGTCTGTATTCTGCTATGTCTGGTAGAAGTCTGTGAGCTCTTTCTAACTCTTTCTAAGTTTCGAGGCTAGCCTTGGCTAGAAAAGGGGAGTGGTTACTTAAAGGTTGGTGCTAAACTTTGAACCAATCATGCACAATTACTTTGTCTCTAACCAATGAATATACCTTAGGGGTGTGACTTACTCTGTCCTACTCCAATTGCTAGTTTGTGGATAGTGACTAGGGGAGGGGTTTAATTACTTTGACCAATCAAATATGCTCTGAAAAGTATCTATGGGTGTGGCTTAATACTTTGACCAACCAGAGTGTATCTCGAAGTACTTTGGGGAGTGACTTAGGTCACGTTGCAAGTTGCTCTAGTTATATAAGAGGGTCATTCTATATATGGCGAAAGTATGGGCCTCTTTTGACCTCTCACTATGAGAGAGTGTGTTCCTTAAATGGGACAGTGGCCCTTGTGTCGTAATGTCGGGAGAGGGCCTAAAAGCTTTTCTAGTCTGGTATCGCTCGACAATGATTACCTTTGATCACTCCTTACGAGAGTGGCTTAGATGTATAATGTATAAATTGTATATTGTATAACTATAATGTATAAGATACAGAATACAGTTACATTCCATATACAAATACTCTTAACTAAATACTAACATGCATATACATGAACATATAAAATCATTAAATCATTTGGTTATATAGGTATTTCCTTAATATATAAAGGAATAAATTCACTTGTGTCTATATATAAGTCACTTGTGTCTATTATTCTATGTCTAGAGTTCATTATTGATTTCTTCTCGTTTCTGAACGTCACGTTTCTTCCTTAACCCATTGGCTGCAGCTATGTTTGGGCTATTTAGGGCATATTCAGGCACTCCTGAATGATAAATCAAGCATCTGCATTAAATGAACTGTATTCTGCTGAAAACTAGGCGAAAATAGCTTCAAAATGAGACCAGAACGGGCCCCGTACGTGGTCTGGTTCACCCGCAGCGGTGCCAGTAAAACGCGGGAAACCCACTATTTGGTAGCACTCGCTCGCTTGGCTACACTGTTGAGAGAGACAGAGAGAGACCCGCGCGAGACACAGCCTAGCTCAGTGAGCCGCTCGGTGCTCTGAGGAACGGAGGTGGGCCCATCACGCTCCCGCCCACTGACACTCGATTTTTACGTTTTTTACAGGCTTTTAAAGCCTGGAAATTGCTGTAGCTTGCCAAAAAATTCCAAACGTCACCCGCAGCCAAAGGGTTAATGACCAGCGTAATGGGAGGCGAGGTAATGCGGTGATAGGTTCACCACACACACCCTCCGTAGATTGGGCGTGTCCTCGCGGCCCAACTGAAGTTGAAGAACCAGGTCCTAAGGCCTGGCAGGTGCATGTAGAATCCGCTCCCATCTGATGTGTTTGGCTGCCCAGAAGGCAGGGGAGTAGGGTGCGACGATGACGCACCATACAGGCTAGTGAAGCGATGACGATGACGCAACCCATAGTGATAGCCGCCCAGAGCGGCCACGGGTGCGGTGTGGAAGACGGCGGTGGAGGCCTCTTCACCAAGTGGAGCTGGTGGAGTAGGTCAGCCACGGCCACGGGGTCAGTCGATCCATCAGGATAACCATCTTCCTGCAATAACCTCAGAATACTTTTAGCTTTTGGGAGAGTGTGGTTAAAATTGCTAGGAATCTTTCGCGGCAGTATCTCTAACTGCTGGCGACTATTGTAAGTAACGATGGACGGCAGGGTAACTTCTGATGAGTGTGCACTGCAACCCTGACCTAACACAATAGTACCTGTGCCATGAACTGTCTCTCTGTGTTTATGAAGCTTTCCACCTGGGCAATTAAAAGTGAATTGAATAGGCTTAGGGGTAGAAAATGTCCATCCCTTCTTTGTCTGATGAAATACAGGAATAAAATTAGTAAGTATTACCATAGGACACAAATGGTCAGATTCAGGCCTTTCTAAAAATACTGATACTTGATTATTCAATACAGTCGAGTCATATAGAGGACCCAGTGGAGGACAAACGAATAGTGAACCATGGCTGTGACACATTTCAAAATCATCATACATTGAATAAGTATTCCTATCCTCTGATATAGCGAGGAATTTAGCAGATAGCTTAGTTTGCAAATAATGAGAAGAATTAGGAATACGAAAAGGAAGGGCGTTAATCCGAAACACATCAAACATGTCTCCCGGATTTCCGCGTAATGGAACCAATAAGTAAAAAAAGAAAATGTTACGTGCATTGGTTGGCCTTGAGATGACGTGTATAGTGTCTCTGTATAGGCTCAAATATTCTGATCTGGCAGGATATAAAAGACCCGGTGTCCTAAGAGAGGCTTCAGAAAGGGCTTCTAGTAGGATATCCGAAGGCATAATATATGGAGACAATTCCATTTGGATCATTTTATCTAACCCTAGCTTAACATTTATAATGTCTGACCTATTATCAGATCAAGATATCTGTAAGGCTAATAAACTCTCTATCATTCTAGTCTGTTGCTCTATTGCTAGAGTATTAGTGGAAAGTTCATATGAGCTAATGAACTAGCTTTCTGTAGCTTAATTAAGGCTGCATTCATAGTCGTCATTTTCCTGACAGTAATATTAAAAAGTCTTGAATGAACATTTAGCATATCATGCTCTTGTTCCGTTAACTCTTCCAAATTTCCTAATCTATCGTGAATTAAATCAACTTGACTTTGCGTTGCTACGCCAAATAATGCATTGGTCAAAGAGCCTACTATATCTAGTGCACCGCGCCTACGTCGCTGCTGACGCACAGGTATGGTACCTAGGGGACTTGTGGAGGTTCGGTAATTTAAGTAATTCATAAAGTCGTCAAATACATGAGTTAATTCAGTCTCAAACGAATCAATGGCATTACGAAGGTGGATACAACGCTCTCGTTACTCATACACTCCATTGACCTAGATAAATTAGTCGCATACTCTCTAGTCTTTTAAGAGAGGTTCGATGACTAGGGTAACGTTGATTTGGTACGGGATGACATAGGTGTTTCCCGTGATGAGCAGTTGTACTTCCTCCGTGAATATGAGGGACCCTTCCAAGTTGGCTTCGTTTCTTGGGACGAGTGCTACTCCTATGCTCAGTAACATCTGTAAATACAAAATATAATTTTACAATCTTCGCTGATGTTCTAAGGGGCGTGGCATAAGAAGAGGCAAATCATTCGCTCCCCCCTAGATCGTAAGGCATAAGGATGAGCTACCGCATCATTCCTAACCTCATCAAAATCATCATCATCAGCATTATCCCTCACAGCAGTATCCTCATGTTCACTGTCACTTTCCGAACTTTCGGACACACTAAGATCATGCATATGTTCCGTATCCTCATCTAAGGCATAGGAAACGGGACTTTGTGTCTCTTGTCGTTGTACGGGATATGCTTTCCTAGCATTCATGCTTTCTAGGGATGATATTGCCTCTTCATGTACCACACGTACCCTATCTGTGTGAATAGTTTTCTCCTTGCCATTTTTCATGCTCTTTACGACGATAACGACATCATTTATTTTCCTCACAAGTCTAAATGGCCCTTCATAGCAAGGTTGAAGCTTCTTAGATTCTCCTTTTCGTGGAACTGTTTTCAGGTATATTCTATCACCTGCTGTAATAGGCTTGACTTTAGCTCTTTTTTGGCCTTTTTCATTTTAGTCTTGACCTTCTTCTAAATATTTCTTGCATCGGTCATACGTACGATTTAGCTTGATCGCCAACTCATTCTTATAATCATCTAAATTATAGCTGTGTGATTGCTGTGAAACAATCGTGGGGTACGGTATCTGAGGATCACGATGAAACAATATGTAAAAGGGAGAATCATGAATCACACGGTTGTATCCCGAGTTATATGAAAATACAGCAAGGTTAAGCATTGAAGCCCAAATACCTGCATTATCCTCAACTAACGAACGAAGAATGTTTACTACCGTACCATTTGCTCGTTCTATCACTCCATTTGCTGATGGGTGATAGGCTGTTGTACATGTGTGCTTTATTTTCAACAGTGTTGCTACTTCATCAAATACACCTGCGAATTCCTTTCCATTGACAGTAACACACCAGGTTGGTGCTCCGTGCTTACAAATTACTTCATCTACGAATGCTTGAGCTGTACTCTTTGCCGTTTTATCCATCAAAGGTGCGGCGATAAAAACCGAGAAAATTTGTCAATTACCGTGAGAATGAACTTGTAACCCTCATCTGAAGGAGGAAAAGGCCCTACCAGGTCTAGATGAACTCTGGCAAAGGGTGCCTCTGGTATCGGATATCGCTTATAAGGTGCCGGAGCGTCCCCCATGACCTTGAAGCGGATACAGGTGGCACAGGTACTACAGAACGATTCTATGCTTGCGCGCATGCCTGGCCAATAACAAAACTGTCTAAGTCTATGCAATGTATCTTTCACCCCACCATGGCTTGATGTAGGCTGAGTGTGGGCGAGATGCAGAGCCGCGGATATTTTACTCTCCGGGACAATAATTAATTCGATGTGTCTCTCTACATCACGACTATTATCTCTTTTACGAAGATACAAGAGCCTATTCTCCAGACCAGGCTCGTTGGGGATTCCATCCTACGAGGACAGGTCGAAGAGTTCTGCGACAGAGTCCCAAATCAACGAAAAAGATTTTGCATCCCAGGAGCTGGACTGGACGACATTGTGGAAGCCTTCGAAGATACCACAAAGGATGCAAATGAAAATACCCTTTTTGTCATCCATGCTGGTTCAAATGACGTCATGCGCACCAGATCCGAAGAGTTGATGGAGAAATATCGCAAGATGATCCAGCACTACAAAAACAAGTCAAGGAATATCATCATCTCAGGCATTCTCCCCAAGATCGACGCACCTGACAAATTCTACGACAAGGCCTTCAGCACAAATAGCCGACTAAAACATTTGTGTCTGAGGGAAGAAGTTGAATTCATCAACCTCTGGGACAACTTCTACAACCAGCCTACTCTGTTCCGCAAGGATGGCACTCATCTAAACCCTGTGGGTTCAGCACGCATGGGTCGTCTCCTACACGAAGCAGTCCGCAGCCATGGATCAAAAAACGCCATCCGAGAAGAAGCAGCAGTGACATAAATCATCCAACGCCAAGAAAAAAACAGAGGCAACCGAGGACCACCAGCGATAAGGACCGGAGACAGCGAGGACCGAGGACAGCCATGAACATAAATGTAGATCCGACAAGAACCAAAAATATTATTAAAGCGCGTTCTGTGAGTTCTAAAATAACAAATTTAAAGGTTTTCTATGCAAACGCTCGTAGCATACGCAATAAATTTTCAGATTTAGAGGAGCTAGTGTTTACAGAAAATTATGATGTGATTGGCATAACAGAATCTTGGCTCAATACAGAAGATAGAGACTTTTTAGCAGAGTATTCACTTCCCGGTTATGTAATGTTTGAGAAAAGCCGAATAAATCGAAATGGAGGTGGCGTTTTACTTTATATCAAAGAAAGTCTTAACCCTACCCTCTTGTCAAAACCTCAAATTGTGAACGTCGACGCATCTTTTGTGCTAATAAAGAATAATAAAGGTACCAAAATAATACTTGCATTAATATACAGACCTCCAGCTCAATCAGTGCAAACTGACCGAGAAATTTACGAACAAATTGCAGATGTAAGTAACTCACAAGATACCGTAATTTTTGGTGACTTTAATTTACCTGTGACCAAGTGGGGCGATACTCTTACTTCACACTCCGGACATGACTTGTATACGAACTTGCAAGAGAGTTCGCTTTATCAATTTGTTGGAACGCCGACCCGTGGTAATAACGTTCTTGACATTGTACTTGCAACAAAAGAAGAATTAATAGAGAATTTGAATGTTGGTGATGAATTCAGTAACAGCGACCATCATACGATAACTTTCACTTTAAAGTTTACTAGTAACGAACCAAATAGTAGCATCGAAAAAGTCCCTAATTTCAAGAAAGCAAACTTCCATAAACTTAGAGCTATGTTTAAAGAAACTGACTGGAGCTTTTTAATTCACAATAACGACATAAATACATCTTGGAAGTTATTCGAAGCCACTTACCTAAAAGCAGTGCAAGACTGCATACCATCGAAAACTCGGCGTCCAGGCCATAATAATAAGCCCAAATGGTGGAATAAAGATATTTCAAACTGCCTGCTTGCTAAAAAATTTGCTAATGATAGATTAAAATCCTCACAAAATGACGAAGAACGGCTGAAATTTGTAGAGCTACGACGCAAAGCCAAAAAGTTAATTAAGCAAAGTAAAAAGATCTTAGAGTTACATATTGCGAATCAAAGTAAAACAAACCCGAAAGAATTCTATAGTTATATCAGAAAGAAAAAAGTAGTTACTTCAACTGTTGGACCATTAGTCGATGAAAATGGAGAATACACCAAAGACGAAGAACAAATGAGTAATGCCCTCAATACCTTCTTTGCATCAGTTTTTACAACAGAAGACCTCAGTGATATCCCTACACCATCGCCGATTCAGATTGATAATTCAGATGTTTTAAGCAATATCACCGTTACAGAGAGAGAAGTATTGAATTGTTTAGATAAACTCAAGGTAAATAAAACGCCTGGACCTGATACAATCTCGCCTAGAGTTCTAAAGGAAGCTAAGGATGAGCTCTCTAAACCACTGACATTACTATTCAATAAATCCTTGCAGTCTGGAACTATGCCCGATCAGTGGAAGCTAGCCAACGTAACACCGATATTAAAAAAAGGCAGCAAATCCCTATCCAGTAACTATCGTCCAATTAGCTTAACCTCAGTTGTATGTAAAATGCTAGAAACGGTCATACGAGACAGACTCGTAAATCACTTAGAGGAAAATAACATACTTAAAGATACTCAACACGGCTTTCGTAAAAAACGTTCCTGTTTAACAAACCTCTTAGACTTCTTCCACGATATCCTCAACCTCTACGATGAGAGTAAAGCTGTAGATATTATATACCTTGATTTTCAAAAGGCCTTTGACAAAGTTCCCCACAAACGTTTACTGCTAAAACTAAAAGCGCATGGAATACAAGACGGTGTGTTGAAATGGATAGAAAATTGGCTCAGCGACAGAAAGCAAAGAGTAGTCATAAACGGTAAGGCATCAAAATGGACCAATGTAAGTAGCGGGGTACCCCAGGGATCGGTACTAGGACCAATTCTCTTTCTAATTTACATCAACGACATAGATGAGGGTCTCACCTGTACAATCTCAAAATTTGCTGACGATACAAAAATTGCAAATAGCGTACTCTCAAAAGAACAAGTTGACGATATGCAACACAATCTAGATAAATTGTCATGTTGGGCCCAAATTTGGCAAATGAGTTTCAATGCGGATAAATGTAAAGTACTACATATCGGATACCTAAATGAGAAAGCAAACTATTCGATGAATGGCACTCAGCTTAAGAATGTAAACAGAGAAACCGATCTGGGAGTAACAATATCGAGTAACCTAAAACCGAGTCAACAATGTTCAGAAGTTGTTAAGAAGGCAAACAAAATAATTGGCTTTATAGGCAGGTCATTTGAGCATAAATCCAAAGAAGTTATCCTAACCCTTTACAATTCCTTAGTCCGCCCTCTTCTGGAATACTGCGTTCAATCCTGGTGCCCTTATTACCAAAAAGATATAAACAAGCTAGAACGAGTTCAACGTAGAGTTACCAAAATGATACCTAGCCTAAAGAACAAACCATACGAAGAGCGTCTTAGAGAATTAAATCTATTTCCTTTAACCCAGCGCAGATTAAGAGGCGACTTAATTCAAGTGTTCAAAATCATCAAAGGCATCGACAATATGAACTGTAGTAAGTACTTCACTATCGACCAATCTAATTACACGCGGGGAAACGGTTGCAAAATTATTGGTAAATCTTTTAACTCGCACGAATCTAAGAATTTCTTCTTCAATCGAGTTGTCAACTTGTGGAATGGGCTTCCCCGAAACGTTATAGACTGCATCACCGTTGATTCATTTAAACTCCGCCTAGACAAATATCTTGCATCAAACCCGCGACTGACTGCGTTTGTAAATGAATAACTTTATTTTATCCCCCCCTCAGTTACTAACCCATCTGTCCCCTACTAACTTCCTAATCATGCCACGGACATTAGTTCCAGGGCAGTAATTCCCTTTCCAATGTTCTCTTACCCACTCTAAACCACTGTTTGGACACTTGATCCTCAGTGTTTTGGAGGACAAGCAACCTAGAAGGGTCACTGGATCTGTTGTTGCTTGATTTCCTTTGTACTCCTTTGTACTCCTCCTGCAAACCTAGGTCAGACAGGGGGCCCCTGAGTTTAGACTGAAGATATCTCCGTTCTTCTTTACTAATATGGGTTAACGAATCTGTCTGTAAAAGGAAAATCAATCTACCATAAATTGGATGGTTCATTTGTTCCGTTGCGATGTCTATTAAATTCCATTCTGTCTCGGTCGGTTTGATCTCTTGTTGTTTTACGTCTATTACTGTCTTTGTCTCGTTTTCTCTTTCGTGTGTGGTCGCTAGAACAACTCTAACGGGAGACTGAACTATCGGTCTCCATCCTGTTATCGTCAGTACTCTATCTTCTAGGACAGCTTGCGAGCATAGCCTACTCAGTGCGGCGGCTACGACGTTTTCTTTACCTGGTATGTAAACTGGCTGAATATCATACTCTACCACAAACAATTGCCAACGAGCTACTCTTCCACTAGGACTAGCGGATGTGAGAAGCCATACCAGAGGTCCTAACTTCTACAGGATACCCTAAAATTAAACTGCGATTAATCTTTAATCCATAAACAATAGCCAATGCCTCACGTTCTACCGCAGCATAATGCTGTTCAGCTGAATTTAACCGTCTGCTAAATTACGTTAGAGGTCTGAGTCTTCCGCAATCGTCTTCTTGTTGCAATACACCTCCAATTGCTAAGTCTGAGGCATCTGTAGTTAATACGAAGGGCTTCGAAAAATCGGGGTAGGCTAATACGATGTCTTTCAAGAGTGCCTTCTTAAGCTGTACGAATGCGGCATGCTCTTCTTCGGTGAATTATATCTTACTTTTGTCTTTCTTTTTACTTACTCTACCACCAGTGAGCTTCGTTAAAGGGGCAACTTTATCTGAGTAACCAAGTACAAACTTTCTATAGTAGTTACATAAGCCTAAACAAATCTGCAACTCATGCATAGTCTGTGGTGGTGCCAACTCCTTAACCCGTAAACGGCGGCAAAGCTCATAAGAGGTTTTACTGGGCGACGGTGGCAAAGCTCTTAAGAGGGAGGCCTAAAAAAAACATTTAAACGGCCCCAGTAGCACTAAACATATTTTTTTTTTTTTTTTCTCTATACCTCATATCACTCCTCCACATCCCCTCCTTCCCCCTTTTCCCCTCCCCCTTCAATTATCACCTATTTTCCCTGTTATTCCCTAATTCGTTGGTATGTTTTTGTGCTAACATTAGCAAAATGTGTGGAGGATGTGCTTACGTGCCTAGCGAGTGTGTTATACAACCGAGTGTGTGAATGAGTAGGCTCAGTGTGGCTTGAGGCCTCGTGGAGGGAGGGGTTGCCTCAATTTTCTCCATAATTCATGAATGGGCTGGTCCATCTATATTCGCGATTTTGACCAGAAAAATTATATTTTCACTTGTTTTATTGTTGTTACAGGTTACTATCTTCATAGTGAAGGTAAAATAGGCTCATATGAATAAGTAATAACGATATTTATCGCAAAATTATGATTATAGGCCTGAATGGAGCCTATATGCTCGCCCATGGGGACCGGGTTCAATACCCCCCCCTCGCCGTATATAGGTTAATGGCACTGATCTTTGAAGGTTGGGGCTTTACTCCGTGGATTCCCACATGACCCAAGTAATTTACTTCATCTTTAACCCTTATTTAGCGGGTGGTAAGGTATTTTGCACCGTGCCGCCCAGCGGGCATAATCCCGAAATATTCGCTCATTTTCACTCGCCCTAGCGCCGTTACTATGGCTCCAATGCGAACGAAACGATCATTTTAGGAAAGAGCAACTCTTTGTCTCCCCATATAAGTCTATTATGGATGTTATGAGCGAGTGTGGAGGGTGGTAAGAGGTGAGGAAGAGGAGGTACTTTTTGGTCTATTTCCCGGGCGCGTTCGGATGCGTTCGCTTTGCCCTGACTTCGGCCTCCCGCGCGTCTACTATTCCTTCGGTAATCGGTCTTATTTTTCTCTTATTTCTCCTTATTTCTGTATTCTCTGTATTCTCTCTCTCTCTCTCTCTTTATTTCTCTCTCTCTCACTCCTCCTGTCTGTCTGTCTCTCTCTCTCTCTCTGACTCGCTCGCTTTCCCTCTCTCGTGCGCTCTGTCTCTCTCTCTCTCTATCATGAGAAATATACCGTACACCCTGGTTATCGTGAGAAATTTACCGAACGCCTGAAAATAATACACTATAAAATGCTTGCAATCAAACTCTCAAGCAATTTCAAGGTCACACGCAATTATAAATGTATAGGTAGACCCAGAGAGGAAGAG
>JBAKBP010019140.1:0-45258 GCA_037953745.1 Lithodes maja | reverse complement strand
GATAGTTGGAGGGTTGAGAATTGTCACCCTTCTTTGGGACAGGTTGAATGAGAGCAAACTTCCAGCAAGAAGGGAAGACATCTCCTCTAGAGATGAAAGAGTTTGCCTAGGCAGAGGGTCAGCACAGAAGCACAGTTTTTGAGTACAACAGGAGGAACACCGTCCGGACCGTACGCCTTCTTAGTATTAAGCCCAGAGAGGGTAGAAAGTACATCTTTAGAAAATATTAGGATATTAGGCATAAGTAGGAGAGAGGGGGGTGGAGAGGGAGGAATAGCACCGGAATCATCTAAGGTGGAGTTTCTACCAAAAGTTTGAGCGAAGAGTTCAGCTTTGTCAGAGGAAGAAGTGATGGTAGTGCCATCATCATTGAAAATGGGAGGAAAAGATGAAGAAAAATTGTTGGAGAGGTTTTTGGCTAGATGCCAGAAAGCTTGGGAAGAGCTAGAATTAGATAGTGTGCATATTTTATTATTGATAAAAGAGTGCTTGACAAGTCTAAGAACAGATTTTTGCTTGATTCCAGGCAGAAACATAGGAATAATGAGATTCTTGAGTTTTAAGGCCTGGGTACCGTTTGAATGCTTCCTCCTTGTTGTGGGCAGCAGTAGAACAAGAGTGAGTAAATAAAGATTTGTTTGCATTAGACTGATAAAAAGAAAATGTAATGTACGCTTCCATGCCCGAGAGGATTACCTCCGTTATGCGTTCAGCACTCTCCCAGGGTCCTCGGCCACTGAAGCACAAGTCATTCCATGGGAAATCAAAGAAGTACTGCCGGAGAGCCTCCCAGTCGGCAGCGCCAAAGTACCTCAAGCGCCGCCGACTGGGAGGATCGGGTGGCCGTACTGAAGAGATAGGACAGGTGACTGAGATAAGCTTATGATCGGAGGAGCCCAAAGGAGAGAAAAGATTGACAGTATAAGAAGTAGGGTTAGAAGTCAGAAATAAGTCAAGAATGTTGAGCCGATCTCCAAAGCGATCCGGGAGGGTTGCTGGACTAGCTGCTCTAAGTCATTTATGATAGAAAAGACGTAGGCTTTTTCACCAGGTTGGTCAGTAGTGTGAGAAGAGAGCCATTGGCGGTGGTGAACGTTGAAATCTCGTAAGATGAAGATTTTAGAGAAGGGAGAGATGGATAGAATGCGTTTCACTTTAGAGTTAAGATAGTCAAAAAAATTGGGAAAGTCGGTAGAGTTAGGGTAAAGATAGACAGCACAGAAATATTTAGTATGAGAATGACAGAATAGTTTGAGCCATAAAGTTGAGAATTCAGAGTAGTCTATGTCGGGAACACAAGATCAAGTGAGTTTGCTGTGCACATATGCACAACATCCACCTGTGGCTTTGAAACTAGATTAGAGAAAGTAAGAGGATACAGAGAAAGGGCTGCTGGAAGTTATCTCTGATACCTGGGTTTCGGTGAGGAAAAGAAGATCAGGTTTGTAGGAAGAGAGATTGTGTTCGACGGAGTGAAAATTAGAGGAATTATGATATATCCTTGTATATCAATTTTATACCCATTTTATAAATCCATATGTACCCATTTTATATATCTTTATATACCCATTTCATATATCCTTACTGTATATGCCCATTAATTATATACCCATTTTATATATCCTTTTATACCCATTTTTGTATATCCTTTTAGACCCATTCGTTATATGCTTTTATGCTCATTTTACATATCCTTTTATGTATGTATGTATGTATATACTCTATACCCGATAGCTCGGGGGGGGGGGGCCGATTTGAGACAGCCCGAACACTGACAACGTAAAACAAAAATACAAAATTCATGCACATCTAGGTCGTCCAGGAGAAGAACCAGAGACCAAGTATCATTAATAGCCTCCAGCACATACCCAGTCCCAGACCTCTTGGAGAGGTTCCGGTCTCGGCAGGCAGACACGCAGCAGAGCACACCACAATCCAGGCATAACCCCTTCACATACTGTACACCGGCTCTCCAGGCCAGGCGCCTGACTGACTTATCTAATCAAACAGCCGCACGAACCCTTCTCCCAACGACCGTGTTATCACACATCTATTCACAAGCATTCTCCATTCATTACTACTCATTACCACTTCTCTTGCCTGTTCTACAGTCATCCCGCTTGCATTACACCATCTCTCCATCTCAACCGAGGTCTTCCTATATCTCTACCTCCCCTTGTATCTGTCTCCTATACTCATTGTAATTATTGTAATGATTATTATTATTATTATTATAAGAGATGCAGAAGCCTCTAACCAGGGTGCAGAAACACCAACAGGATAACTCCACACAAAACACCTGGAGGCACTGGAGAGAGGCTACGGCAACTAGGGAAAAAGAAAAAACCCCGCTATGAACACAAAATTAATAAAATATTACACAATGGAGGACGTCAAGTATACATAAAATACAATTAAATTAAGAGAATAAAATAAGTTTAAAAATTAGACTTAATGCTGTAAAAAGCATTAACTACACTTAAAAACTGAGATACGAGCTGAATTGACTAGCTCATTTGGCAACTGATTCCACAAGTCAACCATGGCCGGCACAAAACACCGTGCAAGCCATTCATCTCCCATTCGTTCAATATGTCTATGCCAGCACAGCACCCTTATGTCCACTATGGCCGACAAAGGTTCCTGCTGTCCTACGTACCTCATCATTCTTCACTGTCTTTGCGTCACTCCATACATACTCCTCAAGCAGTACATCTCCATCACATCTAACTTTCTTCTCTTATTTGCCTTCAGAGCCCATGTCTCAGCCCTATACTCACTTTGTACAACCATCCCTTGGTACATAGGAGTGATAATAATAAATTAGATTATACCCGTTTATAAATCCTCTTATACCAATTTCATAATCCTTTTCATACCCATTTCAGACTATTCTCAAACTAGTTTTATATGCCGTTTTTCATACAACTTTTATCCATCTTTTTCATGAGTTTGTACCATTTTTCAAAACCATTGTATACTCCTTTCAAGCCCTTTTGACGCCCTTTTCATATCCAAATAATCTTAGTCTTTAATACCCATCTTGTACCATTTTCGTGCCCTTTTTCATACCCGTTATATACCTTTTTCGTACCAATATATCCCTTGTTCAAACTTATTTTATATAAGCTATCCATACCCATTCTAGATCAATTTAACCCATTTCACATAATTTGTACACATTATTTACCCTTTTCAAACTCTTATACATAGCCCTTTACACAGCCATTTAACATAGTTAGTTTAGCCATAATTACCTGGATTAAGGAAGAGCTGGCCATGGGTTGTCTGAAAGGTAAACAGAACATTTGGGTGAATCAACATGGCTTTAATTTATTGTACTTGGTCTTATCCCTATCTGATGGGTGACTGACCTTTTTTGGACCCTCCCGGTTTCACTTAGATATTTTAAGAGGCTTCACCAAATCAAAGTTTAAAAGGCATCACCCTACTGAAGGAGTTAAGACCTGATTTAGGGTAAAACAAAATGAAAGGTACTCGAGATCATTGGTTACATTGAGGGCTTATGGTCTCCCTTGAGAAAAAGGATGGGTAATTTTCACTGTTGGCTGTATCAGCGCTATTGAATCTAGAGAGAAAATGCGCTTGAATAATATAATGGCCGTAGTAAATCCATCTTATACAAGGATAAAAAGTTAAACTATTACCAATATACCCACTGATCTTATATACCCCTTTCCTACCATTTGTATACCCTATATTTTTGACAGTACTGGAGTGGTCTTGTTACCCCTTAGATACCTTGAGGCCCATGAATTAGTTTTAAAATACACCTATCGCAATCATACCGAACTCCCAATAGTTTTGGCGCAAGTATTTCACTTAATACAACATCAAACCTAGTTTCGCGTGCCCTAAAATATCAAAGCATACCTCAGTGTAAAAAACTAAAGCTGATTAACTCAAACGGGTGGCCGAGGTCTCTGACTTGTGGTCAAATAGTGACTTCACGATTAGGTTAGAGGAATGACAGCTTCCGGTAGAGAAGGCTGCAGGAAGAACTTTCGTATTATTCACCTCCTGTTATAATGTAAGAGTATGTACAATGTACATACATAAAATTTTAAGACCGAGTGCTCCACACATACGTGCAGTTCCAGGCAACCCTGTTAAGGGCTGCTTCACTTGTCAAGTTTTTTAAATTTGAGATCGGCAATTACAGTCCGATCCCAGGTCTTCCTCGGTCCACCCCTTGGTGCAGCTCCCTCCACAATCACAGACTTGCATCTTTTCACTCAATTTTGTTCATCCATTCTCTCCACATGCCCATACCATCCCAATCTACTTGTATGCATCTCCACGCTAATACTCTTTATACCTAAACATCTCTTCAGCTCATCATTTGTTATTCTATCCTGCAGCCTGGCCCCACACCTCAACAATCTCATCTCGTTAAGTTCCATTCTGTTGACATCCTCTACTTTAACGGCCCATGTTGAGGTATACGTCATTGCACTTCTAACACATGAGGCATACACCTTTCCCTTCAGGGAGAGAGGCATTCTTTTCATGGTCAGAATTGGCAGCAGTTCTCTGAACTTCCCCCAGCCACATCTAATTCTAGCGACAGTGGCAGCCTCAGCCCCACCACTGGCAGAGATGGTATCTCCTAGGTAACAAAACTTGTCCACCAGCTCTAATGACTCATTTCAAAAATGCACAGCCACAGGATCATCATTTAACCCGTCCAGCCCCGGCTAGTTTTGTAAGGTTTGTTCACCAGAACCCGGCTGGTTTTCAAAAAATGGTTTTATTCCAGAAACAATAGCGAATGGGTTAGGAATGAAGGAAAAACTACGAAAAACCGCTCAAAAAGCTTAAAGAATGGTCCTACAGAGCCCCCGAAAACGTATTTTACAAGAGTAAAAAATTGAAGGCAATTACCCCAAAAAACCAGGTTATTGCATGCTCACGCGCACGCACATGGACTTTGAGAGTTTTCAACCATCGGCACGGTTGCGTGGGATACGTACACAGTTCCCATACAAATCCGAGCCCTTTTGAGTGGCTACACCTGAGGTTACGGTCGGCGCAATTAGGGTGACGCGCCAGGCGCGTCTCTGGGGCTGTGCATTACATACATCGCCGACGCGTCAGGCGTGTCGCTGGGGCTGTACAGGTTAACACAAGCTCACCCTTGCACACTACGCACTCAAATTTCTCGATTTCTGACTCATCCTTCGGTAGGGGCCCTTTTATTCTACTGCAGCGCTTACTCCCATGGTGCACCCAACATAGACAGGTGCTACACCGAATCAGTTAGCACCGACACCCTTTCCACACACTGCACATGGGTATGCACCACTCTTTTCCACATTGCCTCTTCTTCAATTATAATGTGATAAGTTGAAACAGTGACTACATAGCTTCATAATAATGCATGGTTGCCACAAATGTTGTTCCTCTTTGTGATCTTATACATAGAAATGTAAGGTGCATGATTAAATTAAGAGTAGTTTCTTATGCATTGGTTGATTTCTGATTATTCAACTGATAATTAAAATAAACCACACTCGCAATTCCTTCATACTAGTTTACTTCAATATGCAAGATCACAACGAGGAATAGAACTTACAGTATATGACCAACTTTTTTTTTTTTTTTTTTTTTTTTTTTTTTTTATGTGATTGAGGGAGGCAAAAGGCATAACTGCCTATAGCGAGTGCCTCCCCCATAGTTGAAAGAGTGACAGGGCCAAAATGCCTGGACACACTGAGTTTGAAGCAATTTAAGTCATAGGAAGAGGGAAAGACTGATTCTGGGAGAGAGTTCCAGAGCTCAGATGTTGAGTAGAAGAAAGTTTGAGAGTAACGTTTCACTCTTGGGTTGGAGAGTTGCAGAGTAGGGGTGGGATTGAGTTGCAAGACGGGTACCACGTGCCCTACGTAAAGGAGGTGGTATGCACTGGGATAGCTCTGAGGAACACTGATTATTATAGTAGCGATAGAATAGCGAGAGAGATGCAACATTGCGGCGGAGAGAGAGAGATTGCAGAGAGTTGGTGAGTGGACGGGAGTTAATGATACGAAAGGCCTTCCTTTCAACTTTGTCTAGGAGAGCGGTGTGAGAGGAACCTCCCCACACATGTGAACAATACTCAATACAAGGGCGCACTATGCCCCTGTACAGAGCAAGAAGCTGTGCAGGGGAAAAGAACCCCCTAAGGCGGTTGAGCACACCCAGCTTCTGGGAGGCTGCCTTAGCAAGACTGGTAATATGGTCCTTCCAAATGAGAGCAGAAGAAAAAGAGACACCAAGAATATTGAGAGAAGATGAAGGGTTGATTTTTGTATTGTTGAAGAATAAGGGATAGTCCGCTGGGAGATCCTGACAGGTAGATAGATGGAGAAATTGGGTTTTGGAAGCATTAAAGTAAACAAGGTTTTCTCTGCCCCAACTGGAAATAGTATTTAGATCAGAATTTAAGAGTTCTATGGCTTCATTAAGTTTGTCGTTGATGGATTGCTGGCTGGGGCGTTCTGAAAAACTAATGGAGTAGTGCAAGGTTGAGTCGTCTGCGTATGAATGGATGGGAATTAAGGTACAGTTAAGGAGATCATTTATAAAAATTAGAAAGAATAGGGGATAGGACAGAGCCCTGAGGAACACCGGAGTTTATAGGGTGAGGAAGTGAACAATGGCCGTCCACAACCACAGCTATGGAACGGCCGGATAGGAAATTAGAGACAAAGGCACAGATGGAGGGACAGAAACCGAAGGAGGGTAGTGTACATGTAAACCTTTATATTATGTGTATGTTTATACATCATACAATGATTAAAGTAATTTTCCACTACATACATTGTAACGACTCAGGCGTGGTTGCTTCTCCACAGTTGGAATATAATATAATAAAGTCCTGTCACAACACCCCAACGGTTTGGCTGATGTTGGCATAGTGCTAAAGGTGCCGTAGCAAAACTCTACTAAGTTCAACTGCATCACCTGCAAACCACACCAGCCTCAACAGTGCTACAACAAGACAGTTCCACATAAAGATTCTACTGTACAATAGGCAACTTTGACTTTAGAACAATATCCTGCCACAATACTGCCCCACCTTGTAAACACTTGCCAAATCTGATGTGGCGCCAAACAGTGCCTGGGTTTGACTAGTTGAGTCCACTGTGGTACCTATCCAATACCCACCAGCCTCGGCAGTGCCATAGCAAGACCATGCCAATAGCAAGGCTATATTGTATAGTAATGGCGGTTGGTTCACAAGTCAACCGCCATTCCCCCTATTAGTCGCCTTGCACGACACTCTGTAGGATGAGGGGCATATTTTGTTTTCCTCCGCCATAAGATGAAGGCCCCCGTACCACATGGAGGTACAATAATTGATGCAAGAGTATCTGGATTAAAGTTAATAATATATTTTACTAGCACACAAATTCTAAAATAACATTTATGAACAAGCATATGGATGTACGATTACTCTTATTTCGGCAATTAATCCATCGTCAGAGTCGAATGTATGCAATCATAGAAAGACATTATTTATCCTTCCTTTTTCTTAATTCATTGTTCATAACATGCCCTAACAGCCTGGGAAGCGTTATTGCTAATGGGGCGTATGCTTGGGAGTGTACTACAGGTCTTTATAAATGTGAATGTAGGGAATAACAATACAATACAACCAAAACATGATTGGGTAACAAAACAGCAAGATAATTAAACATGACAGTCAAGCCTCTATTGGTTCGAATCATTAATTTTGTGTTCATGTGTGTGTGGCCTCGTGATAGAGTGGGCTTCCGTCCAGAAAGGATCCGCTACAAATCTCCGGTCTGATGCAGGTGGGCTAGAGAGCGGGGTTTTCAAGTGTACAAACTTAACTTGAAGGTCTGGGTAGACAATTACTAATTTGAAGGAAGTCTGAGAATGCGTTTTTGTTAGTCTAGGACACAAACTAACACAGATTGCTGGGCATTAGGACTATCGGTGAAGTGATGCGAACATGTAGACTTGGCTGGTTTGGACACAATGGATGATCGGAATTGGATGAAGAAATGCAAGTCTATGAACGTGGGGGGGGGGGGGGGGGGTGCTGCGCATAGGTGTCGAGGTAGAAAGACGTGGGATCAGGTAATCCAGTTCGATTGCAACATAATACAGGATGACAAACAGCCCAAAACAGAGTTGCCTGGTAAGCCGCCATTTATGATGGACGGCGAAAACTACACTGTATGATGCGGTCTTTAAACTTATGTAGGAATGAAAATGGCAAAAGCGAGCAAAACTCAAGAACGTAAAATAATATCCCACAAGACTTTGGACCAGATAGTGTTCATTGCCAGAGATCCTTCCTAAACCCAAGAAAATCCTGTAATAAAAAAAAAAATTAAAAATATAAAAACACTTCATCTTATGAAAAGATACACTAAATATATAATACACAAAAATAAGGTGTATAAAGAGGCATGACAAATGTAAATAATAATTGTGGATGGGCCAAGTCAGCCTTGGTCAACAAACCGTCTGCAGGAATAAGCTTTATACAATTCCTTACTGCTCATCTAAGGTTATTAACCCACTGGATCCCAGCGCCGCAGCATATGCGTCAGCAATGTACTGTATGTAACGCTAAACACCTGCGCCGCATATGGTGCGTCGCTGTTAACCCCCTCCGTCTGATATGACGTGATCGCGTATATTAGTACTTTGGACCAAACCCCGATTCTGACGCGATAGCATATATACAGGAATACCGGGCGAAACATGGCGAAGCTTATTTAAACCTAGCAAAGTTATTATATACGCGATCGTGTATATCTTTTCACCAGCGTGTCACTGAAGATCTCAGGATTTATGTGAGGTAACTTACAACACTAAGCAAAAAATATCCCTAAACGAGTAAGCTCTGAACGTAGAAATTCCTTAGTTTGACTCGGCCAGTCATGCTTGGAGGTCGCGTGGCCGAGGACATTTAAAAATGGCCGCCCATGGATATATCGTCAGAGAGTGGCTTATGTGATATAAGTGATAATGTGTAGCATTGAAAATAACTGAAATATGGTTGGATAGCATCAATACATAATGGGTTAACATAGTACGGTCGTCGGATAAGGTAAGTTCCGGTTAAATTTTTCGATGTAAGGTATGCGCATATGAAAATATTCATATAAAATAAGAGTATTTGTCGTACAGAGCTAGTTCAAAGAAAATAATAATCTGTTTGCATTGCCGATGTACGAAATTAATATCTTAAATGATTTTTAAATAGAGCATCAAGTGAAGCGAAAATCTTGACTAGTCAGCCATTGTGGCGTACGGACAAAAAAAAATCTGGAAAAATAGAGGTTTTTATCGTACATTGATGATATACATAACATTCGAGAGCTAATGAAAAATCCTAATTAGTGCTATTTAAAAAATATCCTTTGTCCCACATTTGATCGGTGAAAATATGGGGGGGGGGGGGAGTGAGGAGGGAAAATCAGGGCGGACTGAACATTTCGATCGACGTATGGAGCACATAGAGTTTTTGTCATACAGAGCTGGTTCAAAGAAAATAATAATCTGTATGAAATGCCGATATACTAAATTAATATCTCCAAACTGTATCGATCCTTAAATGATATGTAAATAGAGCGTGAAGTGAAGCGGAAAAAAATCCAGTCGGGGAGGGCTGAACACTAGAAATTTGCGGCACATGAAGGAAATATTCTGGAAAAATTTAAGTTTTGATCGTACATTTATGATATAGATACCATTCGAAAGCTAATGCAAAATCCTTAATATTGCTTGCTTAAAAAATATCCATTTTCCCACATTATATCGTTGAGAATGGGTAGGTCAACTATAGGCGGACTGAAGATATGCTTTCACCTACGGTGAAATTCCACATTATTATTTTTTTTTTCTTGATGAAATCTTATAGAATAACCATTCCTCTTCCCTTTCATAAAAAAATAAAAATAAAAAAAAGCAATTATTATGGGTGAAAACCAACTGAGTGAATATTTTGTTGCTGCAGGGATTGTACACGAGCGAAAAACTATCGTTAGACATTTATTTCTATAAAATCCAATATTGATGATAGAATATTCTAAACACCGCCATCATGTTCAGCGGAAAAAAATAGCTGTGATCTAGTATGCAAATATCTATCTATCTATATGCTCAGGCCCAATCCCCATTTTGGGGGTAGCCGACTCAAGACAGAGCAAGAACAGGGAAAACACAAAAACATAAAACAAAAAATAAACAGATAAAAAACACAAACTCACACACATCCAGGTCACCCAGGAGAAGACCCAGAGACCAGGGTTACCAAGGTCGCTCCAGCACTCCCCCGGCCCCTGACCACCCGGAGAGGTTCCGATCTCGGCAGGCAGACATGCAGCGGAGCCAAAGCCACAAGCCCTCCCACCACACTTCCAGGCACACCCTTCATATTAATCGTCCCCCCGGGCCAGGCGCCTGATGGACTATTATCTAGTCGAACTTGCGCCCGACCCCTTACTCCAAATGACCACGTGTTCACTCAACTATTCACAAGCATTCTCCATTCACTCCTGTCCACCACCACTTCCCCTGCCTGATCTATAGTCATTCCTCTATCATCCAAAGCCTTTCTTACACAGTCTCTCCATCTCAATGGGGGTCTTCCTGCCCTTCTATCTCCCCTTGTACCTGACTCACATATTCTCTTTGTAAGCCTTTCATCTCCCATTCGTTCAACATGACCATACCAGCTCAGCACCCTTCTGTCCACTCTGGCTGACAAATGTTCCTGCTGCCCCACTCTCCTACGTAGCTCTTCATTCCTCAATCTGTCTCTACGAGTAGGTCCACACATACTCCTCAAGCAGCTCATCTCCATCACATCCAGCCCTCTTTTCTCCTTTTTCTTCAGAGCCCATGTCTCAGCCCCATACATCACTGTTGGCACAACAATTCCTTGATACAGTGCACTTTTTACTTTCACTCCGAGATTTCTCGTCTTCCACATACTTCCCATTGCTCCGAAAACCTTCCTTCCTTCACACTCTGTTTTACCTCCACTTCCATACCTCCACTCCTGCTTATCGTTCCTCCTAGATATTTAAAACACTCTACTTGTTCCAATATTTCCCCATCCAGCCTCACATCTAGATTCACCCTATGCTCTCCCCTATTACACACCATTACTTTACTTTTATTGATGTTCACCTTCAGTTTCCTCCTTCCACAAACCACACAAACTCTTTGACTACCCGCTGCAGTTTCTCATCAGAATCCGCCACCAATGCTGTGTCATCAGCGAACAGCAACTGATTCAACTCCCAATCTCTACCATTCTTTCCTACTAAACCCAATCCTCTTCCCATAGTTCTCCTTTTCACCTCCCTCACCACACCATCCATAAACATATTAAACAGCCATGGTGACATTACACAACCCTGTCGCAAACCTAACTTTACCTCAAACCATTCACTCAACTCACCATTTCCTACTCTCACACATGCTCTGCTCCCTTCATAAAAACTCTTAACTGCTTCTAACAAATTTCCTCCTATTTCATAAATCCTTAACACCTTCCACATTGCTTCACGGTCCACACGATCATACGCTTTTTCCAAGTCCATAAAAGCCCAAAATATCTCCTTATGCTTCTCTAAATACTTCTCGCATAACTGTCTTACTGCAAACATCTGATCCATGCACCCTCTTCCCCTCCTAAAACCGCACTGTTCTTCTCCTATTGCAACTTCCGTACACTTTATTATCCTCTCTATCAACACCCTGCCATACAGCTTTCCAACCACTGACAAACTAATACCTCTATAACTTGAACACTCCTGCCGATCTCCCTTCCCCTTGTACAACGGCACAATACATGCACTCTTCCAGTCTATTGGTACCCTTGACACAACAAAGCACACGTTGAAAAGTCTCACCAACCAATCTATTATCACATCTCCACCCTTCTTTATACACTCCACAGCAATACCATCCAAACCTTCTGCTTTTCCCGCTCTCATTTGTTTCACTGCTTCTTTCACCTCATTTTCCTCAATCCTTTCATTCATTCCCTGCCACCTGGGTGGCCTGGGTAACCTATCTCCATCCACCTCTGCTTCAATCACTGCTTCTCTTCCATCTCTTGTATTTAACAAAGATTCAAAATACTCGGCATATCTTTTCCTCACTTCAACTGGTTCCACTAGTAATTCTCCATTTTCATCTTTCACTGACTCTTCCCTCTTTTGTCCTCCTTTCCTTACTTTATTTACCTCCTTCCAGAATATCTTTCGTTCTTCAAAATTCTCACTCAGCCTTTGGCCCCACCTTTCGTTTGCATCTTTTTTCGCTTCTCTAATTTTCCGTTTTGCCTCTCTCCTTTTCTCCTTGTACCTCTCCCATACCTCAACACTACCATCCTGTAAAACCCTCTCAAAACACTGTCTCTTCTCCTCAACTGCCTTTCTCACGGTATCATTCCACCACTCGCTTCCCTTCCTGATACCTCTGCCTCCTACTTTCCTTTTGCCGCATACTACCTCTTATTTGTATGCAAATAAAAATAAGTTATTGTGTAATTTCGGAAATCTAATCACAATTTGCAGCAGAAATATTTACGGATATTTATTTTACACGATAACCATTATAGATGCACTATTTTTTGTTGATAGAAATATTGTTGTATAAACTTCGCTCTATCCCGTGAAGTGTATTTAAATGCAGTTGGGGTGATATTTGTGGGTGAAAAACGAGCGATAAGATTATTATGTTTTCCGCGCCGGGACGATTTTTGGGCGGGAATATTCGAATTTAGTGATGGGTGTCCACAGCTCGCTAAGTCAAGCTGATCAGACTGAAAAGGTTAATTACTCCGGTCCTATGGCACCTTGAGGGATCAGATTTGTATAGGAACTTCGTAAGTATCCCACGTAACAATATAACAATGGTTGAAAACCCTCAAAGTCCAGCTGTGTGTGCGTAAAACATGTTTTTGCCTACCCATTTCCCCATGTTAATGGGGAAACTTTCGGGTGCCCCGTAAGACCCATTAATGACTTAAGGGATCAGTTTTTTTGTGTAGTTTCTCCTTAATTTCTAACCCATTCCAGGTATTTTTTGGATTTTTTTTTTTTTTTTGACAACCTGCCGGGCCTGTAGTGTACATTTATATTATATTGCCTGGGGCTCAGTGGGTTAACAGGTTGGTTGATGAACTAGGTACTCACCACTGTTGCTAAAATAGTGCTTAAAAATACAGAGGGCCTCTGAATCAGACTGATCCAAAGTTGAATGGTCTATCCTGTAAGTCCTTGAATAATCTGCCACACGTTGTCCTCATGGGGAGCAGGTCCGATTGGGAGTATTTTGTGTATAGTCACCCTCATACAGGGGAATAAGGCGTCCGGCAGTAGATTTTCGTCTATCTTTACGTTAAGGGGAGACTGACCATTTTTTTATTTTTATTTAGTCTATTAATTTATTTATTCCTTTATTTATTTATTTTTTCGCTAGACTTCCATCAAGCTTAGAAAAACACCCCTACAACCCCCTTCCAAGATAAATTTGTAAATTTTTCGGTAGAAAAATTGCTCTTAAAATATCGCTCGCCAGGAAATAGTGGACACCTAATAGGCACGAAAGTTCTTAAAATTGACAACGAAATGGGGCGAAAGGTGTTAACATCGCCAAACTAATGGGCTGAACGTCTTATAATTTCAAAATCAATGGGCCTTAACACGAGGGAGAAAGGGACCAGAAACACGACCCATATCCCATTAACCTCAACAGTCCATCAGCCTCACCTTAAATGAGTTTGCTAATACCAATACAAATTTTGAAAGGTATATTATGGAAACATACCTTTTTTTTCACTCACCCGTTGTTTATCAAAGAACATAATTATGCACAGTCTTACCGTAATTGGGCCGTGTAGATTTCGTTCATCTCGCGGTAAAAGCTGGCCAAACTGAAAGGGTATATATAAAGGGTATATAAGATCAGTGGGTAACTTCATGGGCAATAGCTGAAGTTCCTGCTAACACAAACTATACTGTAGAGGTATACAAAGGGTATATAAGATCAGTGGGTAACTTCATGGGCAATAGCTGAAGTTCCTGCTAACACAAACTATACTGTAGAGGTATACAAAGGGTATATAAGATCAGTGGGTAACTTCATGGGCAATAGCTGAAGTTCCTGCTAACACAAACTATACTGTAGAGGTATACAAAGGGTATATAAGATCAGTGGGTAACTTCATGGGCAATAGCTGAAGTTCCTGCTAACACAAACTATACTGTAGAGGTATACAAAGGGTATATAAGATCAGTGGGTAACTTGATGGGCAATAGCTGAAGTTCCTGCTAACACAAACTATACTGTAGAGGTATACAAAGGGTATATAAGATCAGTGGGTAACTTGATGGGCAAAAGCTGAAGTTCCTGCTAACACAAACTATACTGTAGAGGTATACAAAGGGTATATAAGATCAGTGGGTAACTTGATGGGCAATAGCTGAAGTTCCTGCTAACACAAACTATACTGTAGAGGTATACAAAGGGTATATAAGATCAGTGGGTAACTTGATGGGCAATAGCTGAAGTTCCTGCTAACACAAACTATACTGTAGAGGTATACAAAGGGTATATCAAATAATAGCTGAAGTTCCTGCTAACACAAACTATACTGTAGAGGTATACAAAGGGTATATCAAATAATAGCTGAAGTTCCTGCTAACACAAACTATACTGTAGAGGTATACAAAGGGTATATCAAATAATAGCTGAAGTTCCTGCTAACACAAACTATACTGTAGAAGTATACAAAGGGTATATCAAATAATTGGGTCATGTTATTGGGGATTAACCTTTGTAGAAGATGGGTTTATTACCACTAATGTCTAAATGAATAGATTTATATGGACACTTAATTTACCCCCTCCATACCATTATTATTCAGTGTATAAAGCAGACAAAAAATTCATATGCTAATAATATTTACTATTAATACTAAAAACTGTTACTAAATACTATAAGCATGAACAGGCAGAACTGCCTGTAGCGAGTGCCCCCTCTTAAGGGCAGATTTCCACTCTAGGGATTTTTTCTGGACCCCTTTCTTCCTCATGTTTAGCCCCATTGCTTGCGAGATTTAAAGACGTTCGCCCTAGTAATTTGGAAATTTAAGACATTTTGCCCCATTTCTGTCAATTTTAAGACCTTTCGTGCCATTAAGGTGTCAATTTTGTCCTGGCGAGCGATAGTGAGCCTGTAATTTAAGAGCAACCGGCCTCGACAATTTTTCTACCGAAAAATTTACAAATTTATCTTGAAAGGGGGTCTAGGGGGTGTAATTTTAAGCTTGATGAAAACTTAGGGAACAAACTAAATACCTCCCCTTAAGGTGGTTGAGCACACCCAGCTTCTGGGAGGCTGACTTAGCAAGACTGATAATATGGTCCTTCCAACTGAGAGCAGAAGAAAAAAGAGACACCAAGAATATTGAGAAGATGAAAGATTGATTTTTGTATTTTTTAAGAATAAGGGATAGTCCTCTGGGAGTTCCGGACTGGTAGATAGATGGAGAAATTGGGTTTTGGAAGCATTAAATGCAACAAGGTTTTCTCTGCCTCAATTGGAGATAGTAGTTAGATCAGAAGGGAAGTGTTGCATGGCTTCATTAAGTTAGTTTTTTAGGGAATGCTGGCTGGGGCGTTCTGGAAAACTAATTGCAGTAGTGTAAGGTAGCGTCGTCTGTGTAGGAATTGATGGAACTGGAGGTACAGTTGAGAAGATCAACTCAGAGGAACATGAGCGATGGCCGTCCACAACATCCGCTATGGAACGGCCTGAAAAGAAATTAGAGATAAAGGCATAGATGGAGGGATAGAAACCGAAGGAGGGTAGTTTAGAAATTAAAGATTTGTGCCAGACTATCGAAGGCCTTCGATATGTCTAGTGCAATAGAAAAGGTCTCGCCGAAGTCCCGAAAGGAGGATGACCAAGAGTTAGTAAGATATGAAAGATCACCACCAGTAGAGCGACCCTTAAGGAAGCCATACTGGCAATCTGAGCGCAGATTATGAGGAGAGATGCATAAGAAATTTGGAAGCAAGAATAGTTTCAAAAACTTTAGAGATACAAGAGATGAGCAATTCTCCCAACCAATAAATGCCTACAGTGGCCGTTAGAGGCGCTGAACGCAATGCTTACCAGGGTGCATTGTGGGAAATAGGCGACATTGCGGACCTATCCATCCTCCCTCCCCTTTATCAATTCTTTATTATAAACAGTTAGTCGAAATTTCTGTAGCAGACACATACTTTGGTCTATGCATACTGTTTTATATATTTCAAATTACCAATATTCATATATAGCTTCTAATTATTTATAATACAAAGTCAGCAAGTATTTTTGCACCTATTTTATTATGATAATTAATCAGCTTATAATTATGTTTGTAATCTTTATCAGCTGCATATAGACTTTCCCTTTATTACTATACAAACACATAGTTTAGTTGTATACTGTGAAATAAAAACCTATAGAATGACAAAAAATAGGTGTTGGGTATTGTTGATATCGACAGTCGTAGCTCTGGCGCGACTTCGGAAGCGTCCACCCGAGGAGACCCGGTGAATTCTTGGTAGGGTCAATTGGACGATAGTTGGAGGGTTGAGAGCGGTCACCCTTCTTTGGGACAGGTTGAATGAGAGCAAACTTCCAGCATGAAGGGAAGACGTTAGACGAGAGACAGACTAATGAGTTTGCCTAGGCAGGGAGTCACCACGGAAGCACAGTTTTCTAGTACAACAGGAGGAACACCGTCCGGACCGTACGCCTTCTTAGTATTAAGCCCAGAAAGGGTAGAAAAGTAAATCTTTAGAAGAGATTAGGATATTAGCCATAAGTAAGGGAGAGGGGGGTGGAGAGGGAGGAATAGCACCGGAATCATCCAAGGTGGAGTTTTTAGCAAAAGTTTGAGTGAAGAGTTCAGCTTTGTCAGAGGAAGAAGTGATGGTTGTGCCATCAGAGTAGAAAAGGAGAGGGAAAGACTAGGAAGACAAATTGTTGGAGAGGTTTTGGCTAGATGCCAGAAAGCTTGGGAAGAGCTAGAGTTGGATAGTGCAGTGCATTTATTTCTGATGAAAGTGCTTAGCAAGTCATAGGCAGGTGCCCAACCCCGAAAGAAGTTGAAATAGGGGAGCTATCCCCCCCGCCAAAGGCGGCTTTCTAGGGCCTTTCCTAGCTGATGCTGAGAGGATTGGGTTCTATTCATGTGGTGATGTGCTGGTCTATCAGAGTGAGAACGGAGTGATATCTACCATACCCATAGCTTACTTTGACTGTTCCTTTTACTTTTATATTTTCTAGATCTCATGTGACTCTCTTCCGTGGATTGACCTCCCTACTGCTAACCTAGAGGTTGGCAGACTGGGAGCCAAAGCGTCACAATTTTCCTTTGCCCCTCAACTTTCCTTTCATAATTGCCGAGAGACACTGGGTTTGGGTTTCCCGGGCATTTCCGCACCCTCTTCAACTCCCAACATTGGAGTGGTTTCGGTCACCCGGGCTTTATTAGTGATAAGCAGGGAGAGTTTTGTGGTGCCGCTCGGTTATGGCCTTGGCCTTGGGGCTGCTCGGCCAGACAGCCTGGGGAACAGCACAAACAGCAGATTTGGCTTGATTCTGGGCAGAAACATAGGAAGAATGAGATTCTTGAGTTTTAAGGCATTGGTACTGTTTGAACGCTCCCTCCTTGGTGCGGACAGCAGTAGAACAAGCGTGAGTAAACCAAGATTTGTTTGCATTAGTCAGAGAAAGAAAATGGAATGTACGCTTCCATGCCCGAGAGAATTACCTCGATAATGCGTTCAGCACTCAGCACACCTGGTATACAGTAGATACAGCACTAAAGAGGTTATAGCCAGGAAAAAGGTAATTAAAGTGGCCATAAAAATAGATCATCATGAAGGTATAGTGGCGGTCATTAAGGGGGAGGTAGCCGATATTTCTCCCTCACGTTTAGTCCCATTACCTAGGAGATATTAAAGCGTTTGATCCATTTGTTAGGTGATTTTAGGACTTCGCCCCATTTATTTTTAAATACAAGGATCTTTCGTGCCATTGGGGTGTCTATTTTTTTCCTTGTGAGACTAATTTTAAGAGGAATCGGCCTTTGGCCGGGACAATTTTCTACAGAAATGTATAAATTTTCTTGAAGGGGGGAGGGTGGTCGAGGGGGTGTTTTTTAAGCTTAACCCAAAAACGGCGATTTATGTGTAATGGACACCACACAACTGGGCGGACATATTAGGCTCCATTCCCACCTATAATGGACACCACACAACTGGGCGGACATATTAGGCTCCATTCCCACCTATAATGGACACCACACAACTGGGCGGACATATTAGGCTCCATTCCCACCTATAATGGACACCACACAACTGGGCGGACATATTAGGCTCCATTCCCACCTATAATGGACACCACACAACTGGGCGGACATATTAGGCTCCATTCCCACCTATAATGGACACCACACAACTGGGCGGACATATTAGGCTCCATTCCCACCTATAATGGACACCACACAACTGGGCGGACATATTAGGCTCCATTCCCACCTATAATCATTATTTTAAGATAAATATAGGTATTACTTATTCATATGCACCTATTTTATGTTTAATATGAAGATAGCAACATGTACAGTAGTCAGGATTAATTCGTTTGTTTCCCTGGACTCGGGCGTTAGTAGCACTGCACGATGGAGAGGTATCCCCTCCACCTCCTCTCCTTGTTGTTACCACACCCCCACCGAAACACTCCCATTTTCTCTCTGACCCAAGAACTACACCCACCCTCCCTACTCTCACCCAGTTAAGGGCTACTTCTGGACCTCACCAATTGCATGTATTCCGAACACCTAATGAAAGAATGCAATGTATCATAGGCAGAGTCAAGTATTAGCTTTACTAAATTTGAAAGAACGAAAGAGATAGAGAGAGACAGCGGGGGGGGGGGGGGGGGGGGGTATGTTTGCCGAAAACCTTACATATGATTAGAGTTATTCATACCGATAAATTTACCATTGACCCATGCAAGGTTCATACCGATGTACTGATGGTTTAGTACTGTATCATACTCTAATATAGCTGCCAAACTAACCAACGTGAAGTTCTGTTTAATTTTCATCATTGTAATGGCTCAGTCTGGGCTACGTAACAAGCTTGAGAAGAGGACCGTCTGTGTCAATTCCACCACGAATCTCTCCCATCAATGAACACACAAAGTAAACTATTCAAGTATTTTGAATTATTTCTTTTTATAAAATTATTAAATACTAATATCACTACTTATTAGCACCGTATACAAGAACAAAACATTTGCTTAATCATATTCACCACAAATCTATCTGCTTCCAGACAGTTCAGGATTCATTAAGTGTAAACTTCCAATTTGCCAATAAATGCTATGAATTATTGCCGAGAATGTGCCCAGTGAGTCGGCCATGGGACTTCATTACGCTAACTCAACACTCATCCTCTTAACAGAGCTATCTACCCAATCATTAGGCCATATTGTTTTCCTAATTGGCCATAATGTAAAACTACTGTATATAAACGGGACACTAACTACCCTTGGGCAAGATACTGGAGTCTTCGAAAAGAGGCTCCAGGCTTGAAAATATTACTGGACATAAACAGGCTTAATTATCCTGAAGGGTTGATAACCAATATATATGCCCTATTTTAATTAACTACCCCTCGGGTACTCTTACGTTCATCTATCCATTAGGGAGAGTCTTATTATAAAGTTCCCATGCGCTCAATACTTACGCTCACCCATACATTAGGGAAGGACTTATTCATGTTGTCACCTTACCCTTAACACCTTGCCATAAGGTTACTCTAATTATCAGGTATATTGTTTTGTAACCAAGTTAAGGGGGGCATTCACTATGGCTATGTAGCAATATGGGTTGCAACATAGCAAATTGCGTTAAATACTCCCTGAGTAATGGCAAGACGTAGGGTATCTACTCCACATAATATTGAAAGCTTCAGGCCTATTCAAGCTTATTCTCTTGAGATAACTTTCAAGATAATTTGAATTCACACCGGTTAACAATAATTACTTAATAACTATATAGCGCCCATTTATTAAATACCAGATTAACTACAAGAGTTATAATATTGAACTGATCTATAATTCTTCTACAACAATAACACTCTGTATAACAGTTTCGTGTATAACCAAATCATCTCATTATACCTTATATATAATTATACAAGTGTGTATTTCTACCTCTCATACCTGGTATAAACTCCTCCCACAGTTTTGGTGCCAGGTGGGAGTGTGAGAGTTTAGTGGAAATCAGACACTTTTGTTTAATAAATTTTTCGGTAGAACTTATGTAGCATACGGGAGCGAAAAAAATGGCCGTTTGGGGCAAAAGGAGGCCTCCTATCGAAAAGGTGTATGGAACGCAAGCTGTTTGCAGCTCTCCAAAATGGGGATACAGATGAGGTCATATAAAAAATCGGAGGTCATTTAGCGGCCGAAATCGAGGTCGCCGCTTAAGGAGGCACAGGGAGGTCAAGGCCGGTGACTATGGTAGTAGTAGTATTGTGATGATTGTGGTAGTAGTGATTGATTATGGTGATTATGGTAGTAGAATTTAAACCCAGGCAACGCCGGGCACCCCTCCTAGTATCATTATACAGTTAACCCTACTAGTAACGGTAGTAATTAACAGCTTCAGGTTAGGTTTTGTTTAGTTCATATGTTTAATGTGCAGGAGATGGTGGTCGAGAGATGCGTGTGAAATACTTCATTCCTTCATTAGGTGCTCAGAATAAAATTAATGTAATCGATGAGGTCCCAGAAGTAGCTCCTAGCTGGGCGAGAGCGAGAGAAGGGAGGGTGGGTGTAGTTTTGGGGTAGGAGAGAAAATGGGAGGGTTTAGGTGGAGGTATGGGAACAACAAGGAGAAGAGGTGGAGGGGATACCTCTCCACCGTTCAGTGCTACTAACAGGGGAAATGAAACTAATTAATCCTGATGACTGTACCAACAATAAAACAAGTGGGAATAGTTTTGGGATGGTCAAAATCGCGAATAATTGCCGACCGGCCATTCATCAAGTGTGGAGCTGAAGCTGGCCACACCCTCCCTTCTCGGAGCCCGGAGCTAGACTGACTTACTCTCTCAAGACACTCTATACCCTTTCTAGCAACATGAGCTCGGCTTAGACCGGTTTGGAGATATTGGCATGAAAAAATCACAAGTAAATATGGGAATAAGAGGATAAATAAGTCATAATTGAAGGGGGGGGGGGGGGAAGGGGGAAAGAGGGGATTTTGACACATGTGGAGGAGTGATATGAGGTCTATCTATCTATTGCCCGACACCTTGATCCCCAAAGGGGTGGCGACGACTAACCGCCCCCATGCACCTCTGTCCCCAGTCCGTCTATGCCCCTCCCCCCAACCAGCACTGCCTTCGTTCATATACTTCCTCACTCCATCCTTCCACCTCTCCATCGGTCTACCTCTCCCTCTCTGTCCCTCCACCTCGCTCTCGTACACCCTCTTAGACATTCTCTCACTTTCCATACGTTCCATATGGCCGAACCATCTCAAATTGTTCCTTTTTACACTTTCCAGCACATCTACCTCCACACCACACCTTCTTACTTCCTCATTTGTCCGTCTATCCCAACATGTAACTCCGCACGCACTTCTTAATTCATTTCCACTGCTCTCACTCTTGGTCCGAGTCTCTCAACCAACGTCCATGCTTCTCTTCCGTAAGTCGGTGTCGGGATTACCACACTGTCATGCAAGGACTTCTTCACTTCCATACTGACCACCCTATTTCTTGTTACTGCTTTCAGCGTTCCTACAACCCTCTTCCCCTGTTGTACCCTCTCCTGCACTTCTTCATCCATAGTCCCATCTTTACTCAACACACTGCCCAGATACTTAAAAGAGTTGACTATCTCCATGGCCTGACCGTTCAGCTTTACCTCACACTCTATGACTTCACCCCTTTCGAAGGCCATAACCTTGCTCTTCCCCGCATTTACCTTCAAATTCCGTTTTTCGCACACTGTTCTAAACTCATTTACCAGACCCTGCAACTCCCATTCATTATCACTCATCAGAACTGTATCATCCGCAAACAGCAGTATAGGTAGCTTCCACTCAACTCTCTCCCTTTTCAGTGATACACCAACATCCACTGCTCTCTATAGTATTTTTCATGACTCCATCCATATATACAGTAAACAACCATGGGGACATCACACACCCCTGTTTCAAACCAACATTCAGGTCAAAGAACTCGCTCTGCTCACTCTCCACACGTACTGCCGCCTTTGCACCCTCATACATGCTCTTCACTGCTTTCAGCAACTTGCTATCTACTCCGTATATTCTAAGTACTTTCCACAAACCTTCTCTATCCACTCTGTCATAGGCCTTCCCCAAGTCCATAAAGGCAACATACACCTTTTGTTTCTTTACCAGATATTTCTCCACAACACAATTCAGGGTAAAAATCTGATCTACACATTACTCTTCCCTTCCTAAAACCTCCCTGCTAGTCGCCTATCCATTTTTCCGTTCTCACTCTCACTCTCTCAATGACTACCCTACTGTATACCTTCCCTACTACGCTTAGAAGACATATTCCTCGGTGGTTACCACACACTCCCCTTTCCCTTTTGCCCTTATATAGGGGGACTATTATGCCAGTCTTCCAGTCATCAGGTGCACTCCCCTTCTCCCATGCTAGTTTGCACATTTTCCATACCCATTCGATCACTATCTCACCACCATACCTCAACATTTCCCCACACACTCCATCTGTTCCTGGTGGTTTTCCCAACTTCACTCGTTTCATGGGTTCCCACATTTCTGACCTCCTGATCCCCACCTCCTCCACTACTTCTCTTCTTCTCCCTCCCATACCATATCCAGCTAGGTTTACTGGCTCTTCATTCCTTACATTTAGCAACTAATTGAAGTACTCCCTCCATCTTTCAACTCTCTCTTGCTTCTCGGCTAGCATTCTCCCATTCTTATCTTTCACACCCTTACTGTTTCCCTTGCTACCTTCCCTAACTTTCTTGACTTCTTTCCAGAACAGTTTCTTACTCTCCCTCCATTTTACACTCAGATTCCTTCCAAATTCCTCATCTACTCTTCTCTTACTTTCCTTCACTACTCTCTTCACCACCCTCTTACTCTCCACATACCTCACTCGTTTCTGTCTCTCGAAATCTTCATTCCCTCTACTACCCAACCACTCTATATGCTTTCTTCTTTTCTTCCACAGCTATTCTTACCTCTTCTGTCCACCATGCTGTACCTTTCACTCCCCTCCCTCTCCTCCTCACTCCACACACCTCACATGCTGCACAGATCTCATCCTTACCTTGCTCATATCCTCCACTTCCTCCCTAACTTCCAGGTCGAACCCACCTACTGCCGTGACTTCCTCCTCCTGCAACCTCTCCACCCTCCTCACCACTCCACCCTCCAGCTCTCCTCACCCACTTCTTTTGTATCCTAACCTTAGCTACCACTACATAATGATCAGACAGACTTCCTCCAATACCCCTATACACCCTAGCATCCATCACATATTTCTTCATTCACACATACATAATCAATCAATGACTTTCGTTCCACCACTGTCTCATCCTCCATCGTCCACACCCATTTCCACGTGTACCTGTGGATCATTCTGTGTCGGAAGAAGGCGTTAGCTATCCACAGCCTCCTCCCCGCACATACGTCCACAAGTGCCCTACCATTCCCATTCACCTCTGATGGTACCTCCCACCACTCCCTCAACTTTCTTATCACCCACCTTACCATTCATATCCCCAATCAGAAATATTCTTTCGTTCTTGTCAAACTTCTCCAGGCACGCCTCCTTATTCATCCAGAACTCCTCTTTCTTTCAAGTTGATCCTCTGTCGGGGCATACACACACACACACAATCACCCACGTTTGTATTCCTACTTTCATTCTCACCCACACAATCCTTGAACCCACAGACCCATACTCTTACATATTCCTTCCATTTGCTACTTGCAAACAAACACGCACCTTCTCTTGCTGTTCCTTCACTCACTCCAGCACACACCCATTCCACACTCCCACTCTCTCACATCTGAACCTTTCCATTTGGTCTGTCATTCCACATACTGTACATCCAGCCTGGCATTCACCAGCACTTCCAGAACCTCTCTCTTTTGTGCCATCATTCATGCCACTAACATTCCATGTAGCCATTCTCAGAATGTCCGAAGGAATGTCCTTAGTCGGTCGTGGTTCGTCAACATAGGTTCCGTCCGCATCCGAGGCTGTTAGTCCGTTTTTCTTTTCTTAGGTATTTTTTCCGGGTGGGGGTCGCAAGCCCACCGACCCAACCTCTTTAGTCGCCTCTTACGACACGCAGAAGGCACGTGGCACATATTCTATTCCCTTGACCCCCAAGGGGGGGGGGGGGGTATGAGGTATGGATGGGAATTATCTCCGTTAAACACCATTTCTTTCTTTTTTAGGTGCCACTGGGGCCTTTTAAAAGTTTTTTTCTTAGGCCTTGGCTCGTATGAGGACGCTCGCCTTCGCCCAGTATGGACTCATATGAGGACGCTCACCATTTATGGGTTAATGGAGGTCTAGCGAGGTTACTATAAAAAAATATATATATACATGAATAATAGACCAAAAACTATTCACTACCCCCTTGACTTTCATTTTCAAAGTAGTGCTATGCTTACAGGTACCTACCCAATAGCACTATCGTTAGCGAGTGCGGTATGTATTTACAGGTACCTACCCAATAGCACTATCGTTAGTGAGTGCGGTATGTATTTACAGGTACCTACCCAATAGCACTATCGTTAGTGAGTGCGGTATGTATTTACAGGTACCTACCCAATAGCACTATCGTTAGTGAGTGCGGTATGTATTTACAGGTACCTACCCAATAGCACTATCGTTAGTGAGTGCGGTATGTATTTACAGGTACCTACCCAATAGCACTATCGTTAGTGAGTGCGGTATGTATTTACAGGTACCTACCCAATAGCACTATCGTTAGTGAGTGCGGTATGTATTTACAGGTACCTACCCAATAGCACTATCGTTAGTGAGTGCGGTATGTATTTACAGGTACCTACCCAATAGCACTATCGTTAGTGAGTGCGGTATGTATTTTGTACTATTGTAAATATCTGGTCAAATTAAATTTTAATAAAACTGTTTTACATAAATTGTATTTGCTTTAATCCTACAAAATTTAGTCAAATTAACCAGAACGTCCCGTACTTCCCAAATTGACTATTTCCTTAAATGTGAGATAGTGCGTTGTGATATGTGCGATTAGTTTGCTTGGGGAACAGATTAACTTGCTCATGTAGTGATGTACACCCTATGTGGTGGATTGTGTTATTTTATTGGTTTTAAATATATTTTTATTAAACATTATATCCACATAGCAATTTATTAAACATTATATCCACATAGCAATTTATTAAACATTATATCCACATAGCAATTTATTAAACATTATATCCACATAGCAATTTATTAAACATTATATCCACATAGCAATTTTGATAAGTTTGTTTGTCTTTTATCTTGTGGCGTCCAAGTTTTTGTTTGTTTATTTTGCTAAATTTACAATTTAATTTGTACTTCTAAGGTTCCTTTACAATGTTCGAGTCTTTGTAGTGTATAAGAATTTATGACCACGACCATTCATTGCTAGTAGCAGACCCATATTTACACTAGGGTAAATCACTATCAGTATACGCAGTGATTTAAAATACCTTTGGAAGAGTTACTTTAAACATTTTAGAAACTAATATTATTTAGCCAATATTACCCACTCAGTATTTAAGGGAGTTTATATTTATTTATTTATTTACTTTTTTTTGCATTTCCTTGGGCTATCATTGGAAGATGTGAATTTTATGACATATCTAGGAATCTATGGGTAAAAACTACTAAACTACTTGGGGGGAGGCGATAGCAAAGTGGATAGCGTGGTGGACTGCAGAACTTATGGACCTCAGAACAGTCCACGCCAATTGTCAGAGGTTTTTCTGAAGTGATCTGATCCTTCCTGCGTTCTATAATTATCCTGGCTACACATAAAAATACAGAAAATACTCACTGTATCATCAATTCATAGCATAGAAGATGCCTGACCATACTCAGAGATGCTGAGAACGACCGTATAGCTGCTCTCTCCAATCAAGTGACTTTTATATATAAGGTGTCCTCTAGTGTGGCAGAAATAAAGCACCCAACACATTGAAGCCCCACTGTGACTATCATTCTATGAAGCACTCAACATCTCTAAACTTCAATCGATAATCTTGGGGCCTCATAAGAGTTGCAGGCTACTGAACAGCCTACAGTCCCGAGGTTGAGACAGAACAAAATAAAAAAATATATAAACCTATAGCTCCTACAAGATTTCCTAAACTGAATAATACCACCCAATAATAGCCAGAATAAAAAAAATTAGTCAACAGCTTATAGTTACGCCCTTCCTAAACCCACCCTGCTCCATACCAACCCATCGCTCTCATACAATACATAAGACCTATTTATCGGCGATTATCACATACCCCTCTTTTCTCTTCCCCCTTTCCCTTTATACAAGCGGATTATTGATGATGCATTGACTGACTGCATGATTTCCAGTCTTGAGGCACACTTCTCTGCTCCCATGCTAGCCCACACATTTGCTATGGCCATTTAACTCTCAACTCGCAGAGACCGTCATATGATGGGAGAGAATATTGGCCACCCCTGCGGCGCCCATCATATGACTGGTGCCATTTTGAGGCCATTATGAGCGATGAGAGAGAGACCGAGCGTTGGGGGGACGATAGGCGGCATTGGACCTCTCACCACAGCGCCGTGTCCGGCACTGGGGACTATTGTATCTCTTCCTCACCTCCCTACACTTCTCAACAAGGATAAAACCAGCAAAAACACAAAATTTTAGGGTATTTTAGGGTATTTTTGCCTTCGGCCGCACGATCGTTGCAAGAAAACCAGATTACTTACAGGGATGATTAAAGTCTCACTGGAAAGCTCTATCTTTGCACTTTCACGGATACATAATTGTATTACGCTCTGGCTCTTGCTTATGCATGAAAAAAAAGTATGGAAGGAAGGTCATTTTCGGTAAATACAGCCGCTTGGCACTACGGTTTAAGTAACTAAAAATAGAAAAGTATAATAAAGGAAAACTAAATCATATTTAGTTATTGATATCCCTTTCTCTCCTCATAATAAACTGGAATATTACTGAAAACTTACTTCACCAAATACATAAGGGTATATCATTGAGGAAAGTTAAAATTGCAGTCTATAAGCCACAGCCTATATAGTGGTGAATTATATATTTTTATTTTTATATTTTTTTTTATTTTTTATTTTTTTTTTTTTTTTTCTATGGTGGCTTGGGGAAGTTTTAGAGCTGTTATCACTCCTGACCATGAGAAGACTCCTACTTCACCTTAAAGGGAAGGTGTATACCTCGTGTATTAGGAGTGCGATGACCTATGCCTCCGAGACTTGGCAGGTTAAAGCGGAGACTATCAATAGAATGGAACAGAATGAGAAGATAATGGCAAGATGGACGGGGTATCAAGTGAGGAATTAATAAGACTTCTGGTCATTATGAGTGTCTGTGAAGTGATGCGCACGAGCCGACTTGGTTGGATTGGACACATGGAGAGAATGGATGATCAGTGCTGGGTGAAGTAATGCTAGATAAGACTTTGAACGTTGGGGTGGACCTAGAATAACGTGGGATTAGGTACTCCAGTCAGACTCAAAATAACAAACTTAACAGAGGCAGCCCTTGACCGGATCGCCTGGGAAAGCCGCCATTTAGGACGTGAGACTAACCACACTGCGGAAAAACAGTTTTAAACTTGCATGTATGCATGAATGGTATAAGATATACAGTAATTCAAACTATTTTGATATCCATTTACTCTGGAAATTTAGTTAACCTATCAAATTTTACTTACCTAACCTAGTACCTTAAGGTACACCCCACACCCCCTTAACTGAACGAAGTACAAACCTAAATATGCAAATTTCAATATCATCCAAGATGGTGGCCATTCAGAAACAATTCGCCGCCATGTTCCCAGTGGTGGCACCGAAACTGCAATAATGTGTATGTAAGTATATACTTAAGCACACACCCCACAGCTGTGGGCGGCGGCTGACCGAAGATAGAGCCCGAACAGTGATAACAACAAATATATACAAATAAAATAAAATAAAAAATTACAGCCAGGTCGCCCAGAAGAAGACTGAGACCCAGGTCCATTTTTTGGGTCCCTAGCTAAGACACCCAGGTTCCAGACCTCCCAGAGAGGTTCGGTCTCAGCAGGCAGACTAGCAGCGGAGCTTTACCACCACAATGCCCGCCCACCTTACTTGCAATAATACCCACTTTATGTAACCTTTCATACCCCGATTTTTAGAGTGTTCATCAATTTGAACAAACTTTAGAATCCTTTATGTGTATAATTTTTATTACATTCTAATAATTTTACCCCTCCAGTAAAATTAGTTTTTACTCAATATGGCTTACATTGGTAAATATTTAGTTTTACACCGGGGACGATTTTTACAAGTATTTTTAAGCTTTTTTCCTTGTTTTTCCTTGTTTCCTTTGCCCTAAGAATAGGAGCTTTGAATGTGCGTGGATGTAGTACGAATGAGAAGCGAGAGGATATTGGAAGGTTATTTGAAAGAAGGATGTATGATGTCCTTGCACTGAATGAAACAAAGATGAAAGGAGAGGGAGAAGTGGATTTTGGAAAAGTGATGGGTAGAAAGTCTGGAGTAGACGAGGGAGTCAGGGGGAAAGAAGGAGTGGCTATTATTGTGAAGGAGGAGTTGAGAGTTTATAAAAGAGTGGAAAGAGGTGTCATCAAGGCTAATGTGGGTGAGAATGCGGTTTAAGGGTGAAAGGTGGGTTTTTGTAAGTGCGTATGGACCAGGAAGTGAAAGTGAGTTAGACGAGGTAGAGGGTTTCTGGGAGGATTTGAGAGATTGTCTACAAGGGTTTGATGAAAATGAAAATGTTATAGTTTTAGGGGACCTAAATGCTAGGGTAGGAAATGAGCCTGTTGAGGGAGTCATCGGTAGTTTTGGTGTGGATGGTGTAAACGAGAGTGGAGAAAGACTGAAAAATGTATGTGAAGAGTGTAGATTGAGTGTAGGTAATACGTTCTTCAAAAAAAGGCGTATACACAAGTACACCTGGCATAGACTTGTGAGGGGAGAGATTGTAGAGAGGGCATTGATGGATTATGTGCTGGTGACAAGGGAAAGATTGTGTAGACTGCTGGATGTGAATGTGATGAGAGGTGAGGCGGAGGGTATGTCAGATCATTACCTGGTGGAGGGAATGCTAAGAGTTAAGAGTTACAGGAGAATAAGAGACAAGCGTGAAGTAAGAGAGGTAATAAAAGTTAGTGAGTTAGAGAAGAGTGAAAAAGAGAGGGAGTACAAGGAAAGACTAAATGAAAAGTGGATGGAAGTGAGAGAGATGGAAGAGAGAAGTAGAGGTTGAATGGCAACAGTTTAAGGAAGGAGTGAAAGCAAGTGCAGAGGTAGTATGCGGCAAAAGGAAAGTAGGAGGCAGAGGTATCAGGAAGGGAAGCGAGTGGTGGAATGATACGGTGAGAAAGGCAGTTGAGGAGAAGAGACAGTGTTTTGAGAGGGTTTTACAGGATGGTAGTGTTGAGGTATGGGAGAGGTACAATGAGAAAAGGAGAGAGGCAAAACGGAAAATTAGAGAAGCGAAAAAAGATGCAAACGAAAGGTGGGGCCAAAGGCTGAGTGAGAATTTTGAAGAACGAAAGAAGATGTTCTGGAAGGAGGTAAATAAAGTAAGGAAAGGAGGACAAAAGAGGGAAGAGTCAGTGAAAGATGAAAATGGAGAATTACTAGTGGAACCAGTTGAAGTGAGGAAAAGATATGCCAAGTATTTTGAATCTTTGTTAAATACAAGAGATGGAAGAGAAGCAGTGATTGAAGCAGAGGTGGATGGAGATAGGTTACCCAGGCCACCCAGGTGGCAGGGAATGAATGAAAGGATTGAGGAAAATGAGGTGAAAGAAGCAGTGAAACAAATGAGAGCGGGAAAAGCAGAAGGTTTGGATGGTATTGCTGTGGAGTGTATAAAGAAGGGTGGAGATGTGATAATAGATTGGTTGGTGAGACTTTTCAACGTGTGCTTTGTTGTGTCAAGGGTACCAATAGACTGGAAGAGTGCATGTATTGTGCCGTTGTACAAGGGGAAGGGAGATCGGCAGGAGTGTTCAAGTTATAGAGGTATTAGTTTATTGTCAGTGGTTGGAAAGCTGTATGGCAGGGTGTTGATAGAGAGGATAATAAAGTGTACAGAAGTTGCAATAGGAGAAGAACAGTGCGGTTTTAGGAGGGGAAGAGGGTGCGTGGATCAGATGTTTGCAGTAAGACAGTTATGCGAGAAGTATTTAGAGAAGCATAAGGAGATATTTTGGGCTTTTATGGACTTGGAAAAAGCGTATGATCGTGTGGACCGTGAAGCAATGTGGAAGGTGTTAAGGATTTATGAAATAGGAGGAAATTTGTTAGAAGCAGTTAAGAGTTTTTATGAAGGGAGCAGAGCATGTGTGAGAGTAGGAAATGGTGAGTTGAGTGAATGGTTTGAGGTAAAGGTAGGTTTGCGACAGGGTTGTGTAATGTCACCATGGCTGTTTAATATGTTTATGGATGGTGTGGTGAGGGAGGTGAAAAGGAGAACTATGGGAAGAGGATTGGGTTTAGTAGGAAAGAATGGTAGAGATTGGGAGTTGAATCAGTTGCTGTTCGCTGATGACACAGCATTGGTGGCGGATTCTGATGAGAAACTGCAGCGGGTAGTCAAAGAGTTTGGTGTGGTTTGTGGAAGGAGGAAACTGAAGGTGAACGTCAATAAAAGTAAAGTAATGGTGTGTAATAGGGGAGAGCATAGGGTGAATCTAGATGCGAGGCTGGATGGGGAAATATTGGAACAAGTAGAGTGTTTTAAATATCTAGGAGGAACGATAAGCAGGAGTGGAGGTATGGAAGTGGAGGTAAAACAGAGAGTGTGAAGGAAGGAAGGTTTTCGGAGCAATGGGAAGTATGTGGAAGACGAGAAATCTCTGAGTGAAAGTAAAAAGTGCACTGTATCAAGGAATTGTTGTGCCAACAGTGATGTATGGGGCTGAGACATGGGCTCTGAAGAAAAAGGAGAAAAGAGGGCTGGATGTGATGGAGATGAGCTGCTTGAGGAGTATGTGTGGAGTTACTCGTAGAGACAGATTGAGGAATGAAGAGATACGTAGGAGAGTGGGGCAGCAGGAACATTTGTCAGCCAGAGTGGACAGAAGGGTGCTGAGCTGGTATGGTCATGTTGAACGAATGGGAGATGAAAGGCTTACAAAGAGAATATGTGAGTCAGGTACAAGGGGAGATAGAAGGGCAGGAAGACCCCCATTGAGATGGAGAGACTGTAAGAAAGGCTTTGGATGATAGAGGAATGACTATAGATCAGGCAGGGGAAGTGGTGGTGGACAGGAGTGAATGGAGAATGCTTGTGAATAGTTGAGTGAACACGTGGTCATTTGGAGTAAGGGGTCGGGCGCAAGTTCGACTAGATAATAGTCCATCAGGCGCCTGGCCCGGGGGGGACGATTAATATGAAGGGTGTGCCTGGAAGTGTGGTGGGAGGGCTTGTGGCTTTGGCTCCGCTGCATGTCTGCCTGCCGAGATCGGAACCTCTCCGGGTGGTCAGGGGCCGGGTGAGTGCTGGAGCGACCTTGGTAACCCTGGTCTCTGGGTCTTCTCCTGGGTGACCTGGATGTGTGTGAGTTTGTGTTTTTTATCTGTTTATTTTTTGTTTTATGTTGTTTTTGTGTTTTCCCTGTTCTTGCTCTGTCTTGAGTCGGCTACCCCCAAAATGGGGATTGGGCCTGAGCATATAGATAGATAGATATTGAGTTTTTTTTTTATTTTTTTTTTTTAATGAACCCCATCGGAAAATGCAAAAAGAGTCTTATCCATCAATCTTAAGACACGGCCCCCCGATAGTGTGGAGGGCTATGAAGATCAGGGAAATTGCGGGGTAAGAGGCGTAAATAAAGGGGTAATATTGGAAGAATCCATGAAATTCGAGCCAAGTTTTGTCATTAACCTAAGCATATAACCTAACCTAACCTAGTATTATGGGTGGGGGCTGCTGCCCCCACACCCCCGCTAAATCCATGAAATCCGAGCCAAGTTTTATCATTAACCTAACCAATGAATGGAGGTGGTGGAGCGAGAGGGGTGGCCAACGCAACAGAAAATAGAGATCGGGTGAGCCGTGCGAGATTTAGGGATTTTTTTTAGACATTTAGGGATTTTTTATAATTAATTACCGACGAGGTGGACATATATGGCAATGAAGTACATGACCTAACTAACATATTTGTCTAAATAATATATCGATGGTTTCGACCCGGTGTAGAAATAAATAAATTCCCTTACATTTCATGCAGTTTGAGAAGGTCCTGTTATTCAGAGAGTTTACGGAGAGAATGTTTATCCCATTGAGTCCTAGGTAGAGTAAGTAAAATGATATACTGTAGTCTAATGGTAACCAGAATGTTTATCCCATTGAGTCCTAGGTAGAGTAAGTATAATGATATACTGTAGTCTAATGGTAACCAGAATGTTTATCCCATTGAGTCCTAGGTAGAGTAAGTATAATGATATACTGTAGTCTAATGGTAACCAGAATGTTTATCCCATTGAGTCCTAGGTAGAGTAAGTATAATGATATACCGTAGTCTAATGGTAACCAGAATAAGACTAGCATTTCGTAAACGTACTGAAAGGGTAGTGATCAACCCCTTCAGCAAGACTAAATTTAATCTTGTTCTGGTTACCATTAGACCATTTTCTTTAGCTTATAATGTACATCTAAGATTCAAAGGGGTAAATACGCTCGCAATATATACTCTGAATAACAGAGCCTCCTTAAACTTCATAGCATCGTCTAACGTTAGTCAGAATAAAAGGTAAATAAGAGTCCTGGTGGTGGAAGGATAAGCGTGGATTAAGAAGAGCCATCGTTTTTTTTTTTTTTCTCTTTCTCTCCTTTTCTCTCGCTTGTATCCATTCGGCCCCATTCAGCCAACTGTTTTAAGACTTATATCCCCATCCAGGTGTCGATTTCTACCTGGCGAGCGATAGCGAGCCAGCATTGTTTGGAGAAATCCGGCTTTGCCGGAGACATTTCTCTATCGAAAAATGTACAAAATTAGCTTGCTGTCGAAAAGAAAATGTATATATGCTGGCTCGCTACCGCTCGCCAGGAAAATATTGACACTTGGATGGGGGTAAACTTCTTAAAACAGTAGGCTGAATGGGGCCGAATGGATACAAGCCAAAGAGAGGGAGAGAAAGAAAAAAAAACGAGGTGGGCTCCCTTAACTTGCCTAAGAGAAGCAATTCGTTGTTTGACGTCCTCTGGTGCCAGGTCCTCTACGTCTTCAATTGATGCCATCCTGGAAATATAGGTACACAGATTAATAAGTAGTTGTAATAGTGGGAATACAACTATAGTTTATTCGGGTAAGAGTTGTGTTATCGGGCGTACCACTACCGACATACAGCATAACTCCTCTCTAAAACATTAACCTACCCTAACCTAACAACCTAACCTAACCTAGTATTCATGTAGTAATGAGAATACTAGGTTAAGTTAGTTTTTTTTTTTTTTTAGTTAGGTTAAGTATTTATAGATGATTTATGTTGTATGTCGGTAGTGGTACACCCGATAACACAACTCTTATTCTTATTCGCTGTAAGTAGGCGAGAAATCATTAACTCTAACCTCGAACTCAAAGAGGGCTGGAGCGAATTGGCTGAAAATTTCCACATCTATTCATTAACTGACTTTCCCCAAATTGTAGAAATATTAGCTCTATTACTCTAGTCTTTTTTTGGTCAATATTTACGAGTCACACCACAGCTGGAATCTCATTTCTAAGGGTAGTTTTGGGTTCCTATCATTCTATGCTTCATTTCTATATACTTTTTATCCACCGGAAAATATATATATATATTTTTTTTTTTTTTTAAAGGCCTTTTTTTTTTTTTAGCATTAACCTAACTTAAAAACCTAACCTAACCTAAATGTATTTGGGGGCTATTAGGTTAGGTTAGGTTAGGTTTTTTGGTTAGGTTAATGCTAAAAAAAAAAAAAAAAAAAAAAAAAAAAAAAAGCTAAAAAAAAAATATTTTCCGGTGGATAAAAAGTATATAGCAATGAAGCATAGAATGATAGGAACCCAAAACTACCGTTAAAAATGAGATCCCAGCTGTGGTGTGACTCGTAAATATTGACCCTTTTTTTTTAGTTACAGAGGTCAAAGGTCATCATTTCTCTACGGATTTCTCTACAGCTGTTACGGATTGTTTACTTAAAACTTAAAGCTGTCCTTAAGTAATATAAGTTAAAGCTGTCCTTAAGTAATATAACTTAAAGCTGTCCTTAAGTAATATAACTTAAAGCTATCCTTAAGTAATATAACTTAAAGCTGTCCTTAAGTAATATAACTTAAAGCTGTCTTTAAGTAATATAACTTAAAGCTGTCCTTAAGTAATATAACTTAAAGCTGTCCTTAAGTAATATAACTTGCATTATTGTTATACCAGTCTTATTTTCTCTGCACATATTTAAATAAGAGGTTTCAGTAATAGGTAAACCACAATTTATTATATATTACTATATTAAAATTAAACACAATTTACTGTACACAATATTTACACTGCACTCTTACAAATCAAAATGACTTGAGATAATTGGGAAGAGAGGAAGTCTAACTCCTATAGGGGTCTGATAGTTACTGACCATCAAGTCTCCAAAATACCAGATATTCACTTAGTCCATTGAAAATAAACACTTAGATTTATTAAACAAAACTATACCAGACAACCAAGATACTGATTCCGTGAAGCAAACTTACGGAACGCTGATAACAAAAATAACAATTTATATAAATTAACAAATGAACGAAACAATGAAGCTATCCTTTATAATATTATTAAGTTAAGTTATTGCGAATTAGAACTACAAAATAAACCCACAACACATCAATGAAGCCAAAACACTTAATGAATACATAGCCACATTATGAGTCCATTAAGTACAACCACATTATGAGTCCATTAAGTACAACCACATTAGGAGTCCATTAAGTACAACCACATTAGGAGTCCATTAAGTACAACCACATTATGAGTCACTGAATTAATCAATTGACATAATTTAGCTATTAACAAAGTACCGAACAAAAATTAAACATTAAATAAAACTCTAGAAATTCAATACACATGTCTATACAATGATTGCATTATACAATTAACATATACTATGCTTAGGTTATATATTTGTAATCAACTATGCCATGACACAGCGAATAGACTATAGTAGTATTTATTTTGATACACTTTGAAGCCTCAAATGGACTAAATTAACTTCCGAAATGCAAATATCAGGTAAAGCCGTAATAGATTCAATCCTGTTCGAGATCACTTCGAATATGCATTAGCTGTAATGACCGCAACTGTACACATTAAACAAATTGTTCGCAGAGATAACTTTCTCTAAAACCAGTTTTAACCCACTGCAAACCAGCTGTTATATAATAAATGTACAACGAGGGGTAATTTTTTTTCCTTAATACACATGGGATGGGTTAGTAATGATAGGCAAAATACTGGAAAATCACTGCCGCACGCGCCCACACGCACGCAGCTGGACTTTGAGAGTTTCCAAAAATCGGTATTGTTGCGTGAGATACTAAAGCAGTTCCCATACAAATGTGAACCCTCTACGTGCCATAGGACAGGAGCAATTAACGGAAACTCAACCATTGCATCGCTGGTACTCATGGGGTTAGGTTACTATGGTATCCCCCTTGTCTAGCGGGGTGTTTTGGGCTCATTTGGGCATATATAGGCCCTCCTGAATGATCAATCAAGTATCTGCATGAAAAGAAATTTATTCAGCAAAAAACTAGGCGCTAAAAGCTTCAAAATGAGACCAGAACGAGCTATCTAGCCCTTGTGGTTCTCTTGCAGTGGTGCCACGAACATGGGAGTTTAGCGTATAGCGGTATATTTTTCCCAGCTATGCTCACTACTGGCTACACTGCCGGCCTCTCGAGAAAACAGGGAACATGAGTTAATGGGCGGCGGTAAGCCCTGGGAGTCGGCTGTCTGGCCCGCTGCGCTCCCGGCCATTTACACTATTTTAACCCTTTAACCCCTTCAGGCTCATATGACGCAGAGGTTGGCAGATTAGCAATACGAAATGGAGTTCTCTCACTCTTATAATTACCTCTCCAAAATTAGTTTTCTGCCCACAGTTAACTCAAAGACAACTACAGAGGTTGAAGTAACTAAACTAAAGGTTTGTAAATACCCCTGATGGTAATAAAGGCTTTAAAGTATCCCTAGTAGGCTCAACATTGCATCATATGTCGGAGAGGGTTAAAAGCCTTAATAATGCTCCTAACTTGCTGCAAATTGGTGCACGACTTAAGTCGAGCGCCGCCATTAAAAGGATAAACATTCCTTTGGCAGCCTGATTTACCGCTGTTCCTTTTTCAAGCTTTATACTATAGGGTTTTATTTACCGCTGTTCCTTTCTCAAGCTTTATACTATAGGGTTTTATTTACCGCTGTTCCTTTCTCAAGCTTTATACTATAGGGTTTTATTTACCGCTGTTCCTTTCTCAAGCTTTATACTATAGGGTTTTATTTACCGCTGTTCCTTTCTCAAGCTTTATACTATAGGGTTGTATTTACCGCTGTTCCTTTCTCAAGCTTTATAATATAGAGTTTTATTTACCGCTGTTCCTTTCTCAAGCTTTATACTAGAGGGTTTTATTTACCGCTGTTCCTTTCTCAAGCTTTATACTAGAGGGTTTTATTTACCGCGGTTCCTTTCTCAAGCTTTAAACTAGAGGGTTTTATTTACCGCTGTTCCTTTCTCAAGCTTTATACTATAGGGTTTTATTTACCGCTGTTCCTTTCTCAAGCTTTATACTATAGGGTTTTATTTACTGCAGTTCCTTTCTCAAGCTTTATACTATAGGGTTTTATTTACCGCTGTTCCTTTCTCAAGCTTTATACTATAGGGTTTTATTTACCGCTGTTCCTTTCTCAAGCTTTATACTATAGGGTTTTATTTACCGCTGTTCCTTTCTCAAGCTTTATACTATAGGGTTTTATTTACCGCTGTTCCTTTCTCAAGCTCTATACTATAGGGTTTTATTTACCGCTGTTCCTTTCCCAAGCTCTATAATATAGAGTTTTATTTACCGCTGTTCCTTTCTCAAGCTCTATAATATAGGGTTTTATTTACCGCTGTTCCTTTCTCAAGCTTTATACTATAGGGTTTTATTTAACGCTGTTCCTTTCTCAAGCTTTATACTATAGGGTTTTATTTACCGCTGTTCCTTTCTCAAGCTTTATACTATAGGGTTTTATTTACCACTTCCTTTCTCAAGCTTTATACTATAGGGTTTTATTTACCGCTGTTCCTTCCTCCAGCTTTATACTATAGGGTTTTATTTACCGCTGTTCCTTTCTCAAGCTTTATACCATAGGGTTTTATTTACCGCTGTTCCTTTCTCAAGCTTTATACTATAGGGTTTTATTTACCGCTGTTCCTTTCTCAAGCTCTATAATATAGGGTTTTATTTACCGCTGTTCCTTTCTCAAGCTCTATAATATAGGGTTTTATTTACCGCTGTTCCTTTCTCAAGCTTTATACTATAGGGTTTTATTTAACGCTGTTCCTTTCTCAAGCTTTATACTATAGGGTTTTATTTACCGCTGTTCCTTTCTCAAGCTTTATACTATAGGGTTTTATTTACCGCTGTTCCTTTCTCGAGCTTTATACTATAGGGTTTTATTTACCGCTGTTCCTTTCTCGAGCTTTATACTATAGGGTTTTATTTACCGCGGTTCCTTTCTCAAGCTTTATACTATAGGGTTTTATTTACCACTGTTCCTTTCTCAAGCTTTATACTATAGGGTATACCGCTGTTCCTTTCTCAAGCTTTATACTATAGGGTTTTATTTACCGCTGTTCCTTTCTCAAGCTTTATACTATAGGGTTTTATTTACCGCTGTTCCTTTCAAGCTTTATACGATAGGGTTTTATTTACCGCCGTTCCTTTCTCAAGCTTTATACTATAGGGTTTTATTTACCGCTGTTCCTTTCTCAAGCTTTATACTATAGGGTTTTATTTACCGCTGTTCCTTTCTCAAGCTTTATACTATAGGGTTTTATTTACCGCTGTTCCTTTCTCAAGCTTTATAATATAGGGTTTTATTTACCGCTGTTCCTTTCTCAAGCTTTATACTACAGGGTTTTATTTACCGCTGTTCCTTTCTCAAGCTTTATACTATAGGGTTTTATTTACCGCGGTTCCTTTCTCAAGCTTTATACTATAGGGTTTTATTTACCGCTGTTCCTTTCTCAAGCTTTATACTATAGGGTTGTATTTACCGCGGTTCCTTTCTCAAGCTTTATATTATAGGGTTGTATTTACCGCTGTTCCTTTCTCAAGCTTTATACTATAGGGTTTTATTTACCGCTGTTCCTTTCTCAAGCTTTATACTATAGGGTTTTATTTACCGCTGTTCCTTTCTCAAGCTTTATACTATAGGGTTTTATTTACCGCCATTCCTTTCTCAAGCTTTATACTATAGGGTTGTATTTACCGCTGTTCCTTTCTCAAGCTTTTTACTATAGGGTTTTATTTACCGCTGTTCCTTTCTCAAGCTTTATACTATAGGGTTTTATTTACCACAGTTCCTTTCTCAAGCTTTATACTATAGGGTTTTATTTACCTCGGTTCCTATCTCAAGCTTTATACAATAGGGTTTTATTTACCGCTGTTCCTATCTCAAGCTTTATACAATAGGGTTTTATTTACCGCTGTTCCTTTCTCAAGCTTTATACTATAGGGTTTTATTTACCGCTGTTCCTTTCTCAAGCTTTATACTATAGGGTTTTATTTACCGCTGTTCCTTTCTCAAGCTTTATACTATAGGGTTTTATTTACCGCTGTTCCTTTCTCAAGCTTTATACTATAGGGTTTTATTTACCGCTGTTCCTTTCTCAAGCTTTATACTATAGGGTTTTATTTACCGCTGTTCCTTTCTCAAGCTTTATACTATAGGGTTTTATTTACCGCTGTTCCTTTCTCAAGCTTTATACTATAGGGTTTTATTTACCGCTGTTCCTTTCTCAAGCTTTATACTATAGGTTTTATTTTACCGCGGTTCCTTTCTCAAGCTTTATACTATAGGGTTGTATTTACCGCTGTTCCTTTCTCAAGCTTTATACTATAGGGTTTTATTTACCGCTGTTCCTTTCTCAAGCTTTATAATATAGGGTTTTATTTACCGCTGTTCCTTTCTCAAGCTTTATACTACAGGGTTTTATTTACCGCTGTTCCTTTCTCAAGCTTTATACTATAGGGTTTTATTTACCGCTGTTCCTTTCTCAAGCTTTATACTATAGGGTTTTATTTACCGCTGTTCCTTTCTCAAGCTTTATACTATAGGGTTGTATTTACCGCTGTTCCTTTCTCAAGCTTTATACTATAGGGTTGTATTTACCGCTGTTCCTTTCTCAAGCTTTATACTATAGGGTTTTATTTACCGCTGTTCCTTTCTCAAGCTTTATACTATAGGGTTTTATTTACCGCTGTTCCTTTCTCAAGCTTTATACTATAGGGTTTTATTTACCGCTGTTCCTTTCTCCAGCTTTATACTATAGGGTTTTATTTACCGCGTTCCTTTCTCCAGCTTTATACTATAGGGTTTTATTTACCGCTGTTCCTTTTCAAGCTTTATACTATAGGGTTTTATTTACCGCGGTTCCTTTCTCAAGCTTTATACTATAGGGTTTTATTTACCGCTGTTCCTTTCTCAAGCTTTATACTATAGGGTTTTATTTACCGCTGTTCCTTTCTCAAGCTTTATACTATAGGGTTTTATTTACCGCGGTTCCTTTCTCAAGCTTTATACTATAGGGTTTTATTTACCGCAGTTCCTTTCTCAAGCTTTATACTATAGGGTTTTATTTACTGCTGCTTTCCTTTCTCAAGCTTTATACTATAGGGTTTTATTTACCGCTGTTCCTTTCTCAAGCTTTATACTATAGGGTTTTATTTACCGCTGTTCCTTTCTCAAGCTTTATACTATAGGGTTTTTATTTACCGCTGTTCCTTTCTCAAGCTTATATACTATAGGGTTTTATTTACCGCTGTTCCTTTCTCAAGCTTTATACTATAGGGTTTTATTTACCGCTGTTCCTTTCTCAAGCTTTATACTATAGGGTTTTATTTACCGCTGTTCCTTTCTCAAGCTATACTATAGGGTTTTATTTACCGCTGTTCCTTTCTCAAGCTTTATACTATAGGTTTTATTTTACCGCGGTTCCTTTCTCAAGCTTTATACTATAGGGTTTTATTTACCGCTGTTCCTTTCTTAAGCTTTATACTATAGGGTTTTATTTACCGCTGTTCCTTTCTCAAGCTTTATACTATAGGATTTTTTTTACCGCTGTTCCTTTCTCAAGCTTTATACTATAGGGTTTTATTTACCGCTGTTCCTTTCTCAAGCTTTATACTATAGGGTTTTGTTTACCGCTGTTCCTTTCTCAAGCTTTATACTATAGAGTTTTATTTACCTCGGTTCCTATCTCAAGCTTTATACTATAGGGTTTTATTTACCGCTGTTCCTTTCTCAAGCTTTATACTATAGGGTTTGATTTACCGCAGTTCCTTTGTCAAGCTTTATACTATAGGGTTTTATTTACCGCAGTTCCTTTCTCAAGCTTTATACTATAGGGTTTTATTTACCGCTGTTCCTTTCTCAAGCTTTATACTATAGGGTTTTATTTACCGCTGTTCCTTTCTCAAGCTTTATACTATAGGGTTTTATTTACCGCTGTTCCTTTCTCAAGCTTTATACTATAGGGTTTTATTTAGTTTCGAGTGGAGGATTTGTATTATCTTAAGGGAGCCCACCTCGCTTTTTTTCTCTTTTTCTCCCTCTATCTTTGGCTTGTATCCAATCGGTCCCATTCAGCCTACTGTTTTAAGATGTTTACCCCCATCCAGGTGTCAATATTTTCCCGGCGAGCGGTAGCGAGCCAGCATATATATATTTTTGTTTTGACATAAAGCTAAATTTGTAAATTTTTCCATAGAAAAGGGTGTCCGGCGAAGGCGGATTTCTCCATACAATGCTGGCTCGCTATCGCTCGCCAGGAAGAAATCAACACCTGGATGGGGATAAACTTCTTAAAACAGTTGGATGAATGGATGAGAAAATGAGAGAAAGATAAATAAAGCAGGTGACCCCCTTAACCTAACTAACCTCACCTTATAGTGACCAAAGTGAGTTCACTGCTCAATAGGTGGCGTTCTGAGAGTGAGGATCTGAGTCTGGAGGGCGAGACAGTGAAGCACTTGAACGAAGCATCCAGCGGCTTCAGAGATGGAGCTGCTTCGAGCCATGAATGGATGCTTCACATGTCTCACTCCCCAGACTGGAACGAGACCTCACGGGCTTCACCGTGTTGAGCGGTGGAATGTATAGGCTCTCAGCATATGCCCGAGAGGGAGTAGTTGGAATTTAGGGAGAAAAAAAAAAATAAAAAAAAAAATGGCCCCACTTTGGACACTAAGGTCGCCGCCCTCATTATTATTTTAAGTGATATCGAGCTTTTTAAAAGTCGTTGATAATAAAACCTCATTCTGATTATAGTGAATAAGGGAGTTCCCATTGTCCCTCAAATTGTTTTCAAGAACGCCGCGAAAACAATGTTCAAGATAACCTAATTTTCAAGTTAAAAAGTCCCACTAGATTGCACATACATTATCAGTTCTCAGCAAACTATATTTTGACTACCCTAGACAAACATAAATGGTGATCTTGTTATCGAAGTTACCCCGAACACTCTTAATCTTCTCGTTTACTCATCACCTAATGTGTAGATGAGGCTTGTTTTGGTGTTCGAGGGTTCATATTGTACTTATGAGTACAATCGCTTGCAATGAAAGCTTTTGGAAATGTTAATTAGAAATTCTGACAAATATTTCACAACATTCTTTAAACGGGAAGGACTACTTCTCATTTTAATTCCCATTAATTTTGAGATTATAAGACGTTTGACCCATTAAGCTCCTGTCCCACCTACAAGAGCCATGTGCCGACTTGCCAGGAACTGGAAATCTTTAATCCTGAGATTTTGACCCCGATTTCGGTGTCAAACTGAGGCGGCATGATTTAGTTACGGAATCACCTATGGAACAATAAATATGGAATCACCTATGGAACAATAAATATGGAATCTCCTATGGAACAATAAATATGAACTTTGAACTACAACAAACTATCTACAGAATCCCAGGGGTTCCAAGAAGAGCTATGGCTTTTGCTTCCAAACATTATATATAGAGAGCCAGGTTACTTAACCAGTAGGTAAGATCCTGAGTCGCGCGACTAACTGTTTTTCAGATGCCTATTTACTAAGAAACATTGAACAATATATTTAACCTAACCTAACCGAAACCTAACCTAACCTAGTATATTAGTGGACTATTTATTAATGTAAAATGTTAAAATATTTTGTAACATTACCAAATTATTGAGATATAAGTACAGGTCTACCTGCTACACAGGATTATACCGACCAGTACAGTTCTACCTTTGCCAGGGACAACATCTACCTGCGCTCCTTTAGAAGCTGCTACTCATTAATCATCACTTACATCACCTAAGCTGGTATGAAGGGTTGCAAATTTGTGTGAGGCATACTCTTTTATTGCGGCGAGTTAAAAATAGGCCCAGGTTGGGCTTATCCTGCTATTTCCGCTCAATATTCGTCATCCTAGCGCCATACACCTAAATTAAACAAGGTCCCATAAAACGATGGGGTCGTCTATCTATCTATTGCCGGACGCCTAACTCTCCTTACGAGGGTGGCCATACACAGAATGACCCCAAGCGGACCTATTCCCTGTGAGAGGGACAACCCGAGCCAGTTTAGTGAAGGACTTACAGGATTGACCACTCAATTTAGGATCCGTCCAACTCAGAGGCCCTGTGTATCTTGTTAGCACTATTTTTCTACAGTGGTGTTCGGCTAATCCATCCACTAACCTGCCTTACCTTTAGGTAAGCGGTACAGATTTGTATCAGGTTTACTCCCCTAGACAGGTTGCCAACCAAGGCTGACAAGTCCCATCCACCCGGATTTGTATAAGGTTGTCTCCCCTAGATGAGTTGCCGACCAAGGCTAACGAGTCCCATCCCATAAAAGTCCAGTTATTGACTTTTAACCCCTCTTTGGCGGGACCGAACTTAAGTCCGTCTCTAAAAATCTGGACTATGTGGCGGGGCCTGACTTAAGTCTGTGTACAATTTAGGCGCAATATTGGCTCTGAGAGAGACGAGCGACGGGAGGAGCGTAGGTTACCTCATGACCGCTCGCCACGGCCGCTGTGGGCCTACCGACATGTACTCCACACTACTCCACCCTCCCTCCCTCGCTACACACTTAATTATGTAACTAAATGACCGTATTTTAGCAATTATGCCCTTCTGTTGAACGATCGTTGAAAGACAACCAGTGATCGTAGAAGGATGGTTCTGGTGTCATTGGAAAGCTCAATTTACGCCCTTTCAGAGATACATAATTTTATTACGCTCTGGCTCTTGTTTATGCATGAAAAAAGAGCATGGAATAAAGGCCATTTATGGTAAAAAAAAAATGCTGGGCAGCACGGTGAAATATACTCCACCACCCGCTCTTATTGTGTTAATATTACTGATCGACACCTGTTACGGTCTTTCTCGCTCACACAAAATCCACACACATTCACACAAACGGGTACAGTCATGAAAGACTAGCAATATATAATTACAAAATGAAATCGTAAAGAGCAGTAGCTGCAATTATATACAGTATATACCGGTATATACAGTATATATATATGTTTTTTTTTGTTTTTTTTTTTTGTTTATACACAAGGGACTGGAGCTCTTTGAAAGGGGCTCCAGTCGACCAGTCCTGACGCTATTCTCAACTTACAGGTGTTGGTTATTAATCCAGAAGGGTTGATAGCCTCTGAAGTACAATTTTACTATTTTAATACAAACAATCAAATTATGGCCAGGTCTGTTAACCCACAGGACCCCAGCGACGCAAGTGATGCGTCGGCAATACGTGTAATGCTAAACCCCAGCGCCGCAGCACCTGCGTCAGCAATTTTGACCTTATATACTCTTGTCCTATGGTAGCTAGAGGCTTGAGGATGGTATGGGATATACCTTATGATGTTGCCGAACAGTGCCGGTAGTCGGCAACCCCCTAATCCAGCCGCAGGGGTTAGTACGGGCGGATGGGGAAAGCCAGTTTACCCACTTTTCTCACCACCACTTTCGAGCTTATTTATTCTTGTCTTGTGGTAGCTAGAGGGTTCAAATTTATATGGGATATACCTTATGATGTTGCCCAACAGTGGCAATACTTATCAACTGGCAATACCCAAGTCCCGCCACGGTGTGGAGTGGGGAGAGAGAGCACGGGAGGAGGGAGGGAGTGGGAGGACTGGGCTGCCTCCCACCCGGCCAGTTGCCTTGTGTACTTAGTGAGTGTTGGACGTATCTCGTCGCCTCGCGATGTTTATCGCTCCCCTAATGCTCCCCATGAAATAGTGGACTCTCCACCAAGTGGGGAAGAGGAGGAGGATGATGACCCAGACCCCATTCAAAATTCCGCCAGGTCATGGTAGGGGTAAAGCCCCGTCCACACAATCGAGCATTGTCTGGCAGGCTGCGCCTCCTCACCAGGCAAAGTCTGTCTAACACGCTTGTGTTGTTGTCCACACGGCCGTGACTGGCCAGTCAAGTCTGCCAGTGGTCAGACTAGGTGCTCGGCAGGCTGGGTGCTGTACTCTCAGCTTGGTCCCTACCGACCTTAATCGCAGGACAGTGTAAGAGAGATTTAAAGTTCTGTGTAGCATAATCATTGCTATGGGCTTTCAAAAGAGAAAAGAAAAGGAAGTTGTTTGAACATAAATAATTTATTTCATCAGCTTACTATTTCTTATAATATATT
>JBAKBP010019139.1:0-45259 GCA_037953745.1 Lithodes maja | reverse complement strand
GTAGAGGGTGGAGGACTTCTTAAGTTCTTAGTTCAAGGGTGGATTACTTCGGCTTCGGCCAACACTATTCTTTAGTGTTGTAGTACTTTCTTCTTTGTTTGATTGTTGACCAGACTAGATAACTCCCGTCTAGTTATTAGTCTGTTGTGTGAAACGCTAGTACCGAGTTCTTGTATACCCCGTTATAGCAGATAGAACTCTGGAGTGTAGTGGCGTTTTTTGTTCGGCTGGCAGTACTCTGGGGTTGGGATCGTGTGTTTCCGTTGTGGCAGCGAGCCATACTCGAGTCCTGTGTAAGAGCCCTAGTGTACCCGAGTGCCCGGTCGTAACAAATGGCGACCTTGCTTAGGATTTTGTGAACAGTATAATTTTTTTTGCAGAGTTGTACAACATTTGTTTGTTGGTACTTTAGCGTACATATTGAAGAATATTTTTTTTTGTAAGGCAATTAGGAGAGCATTTAAGAGACTCCAGTTAATTTAGTAATTAGTGCTTGCATAAGGGAGTTTAACACTTTTGTCTCGAGAATTTTTTGGTGAACTTCAGTATGTCGGGCCCTAGTACTGACGAGGAGCGAGAGATGCTAAGTGAGGAGGTGCCGTTAGTAACTAGTGAGGAGGATGCTAGACTTTTTGTGAGTAAGCAGTACCACGTGACGGAGGGGAGGCTGACTGGGGTGGATCTTTATGGCTTGCGCCTGATAGCCCAGGTTTTGGGCAGATCCAATGTAGCAGCGATGTCCAAGGGGGAGCTGATTTCCTGGGTGTTGCGTGGGCGACATGGGGTTTCGGAGGAGAGGGCGTTTGGGGGGGTTCCTCCCCAGATCCCCTCTCACTCGACTCCCACAGTGCCGTCCACTCAGTTGCCGGAGGTTAGCACTCTCCCACAGAGGGATGAGCATTGGAAGATTGGAGTGCCCTCGGGCGGTGCGTATGGTGGTTCCCCAGTTCTTGCCCCCCCTCCTTCAGTAGTGGCAGCTCCCTCTTCCGGCCTGTCTCCTGAGATGATATTTAAACTCGAGCTTGCTAAAATTGAGATTGAGGCTAGGAAGCAGGAGATGGAGGCTGAGTCTAGGAGGTATGCAATCGAGGCTGAGTCTAGGAAGTATGCGATTGAGGCTGAGTCTAGGAAGCAGGAGAATGAGACTAGGAGGCACGAGGATGAGACTAGGAGGCACGAGGCTGAGCTTAGATACGACTCCGAGAAATATTGTGCTCAGATAGACTTAGATAAGACTCGTGCAGAGTCGACAGGGATTCGGATGGGCCGGGAGGGCCAAGTAAGAGAACAGTCCTTGTCCCACTTAGTCAAGTTGGTGCCGGCATTTAGTGAAACTGAAGTCACAGAATTTTTTAATCGTTTTGAGAAGAAGTGTAGGGAGCATAATTGGCCTGAAGAGAAGTGGGCAGCTCTGGTCTCCTCAAGACTTACGGGTAAGGGTCTGAAGGCTTATGATGCACTGCCTTTAGAGTCTTGCATTGACTACCCAGAATTGAAGAGAGCTGTCCTACGGGCATACGAGTTGCAACCAGAAACATATCGATTGAAGTTTCGGGGTGTTACAAAGACTAGGGAGGCGACCTTTCTTGAACATGCCCGGGACTTAAAAGATGCACTTGCTAACTGGACACGTTCTGAGAAAGCTGAGACGGCCGAACAGTTGACTGAGCTGTTTCTGCTCGAGCAGTTTTATAAGTGTACTGGTGCAGATATGACTTTAACTATTAAAGAAAAGAACCCTAAAACTCTACAGGAGGCAGCTGAGATGGCTGACCTCCGGCTATCACTAATTCGTGGGTGCGGGTATGCCCAGCGTAGTGAGGCAGGTAACAAGGGGCGTGACGCCCCACCCCCCCGAGTTAGTGATATACCTTATGCAAACAAGTACAAGAGTTATGATACCAAGACTGACCACAAGACTAACACCGTCCCATTTAAGAAGGGGCCGGGCCCTTCCCAGTACCAAGGGAAGCCCAGAGGGGAGTTGGAGTGTTATCATTGTCATGAAAAGGGGCACTTTGCAAGAGTCTGTCCTAGCAAACCACCTACAGCAGCTGTGTCTTTGGCCTGCAACATTGGTGTGTCTCCGAAGTCTTCTGAGTTTGCCCGGGGCAGTTCGTCAGAGGCTGAGGCACAGCCAATGCAGAAGCACCTGGGAGGCTCGAACCCTGCTCAGGATGCTTTTTGCGACCATAGAGGGCGGGGTTGCGTGATGTGGGCGGGGCGCAAGCATGGAGTAGAGGTCTTGCGTGATACAGGTGCTTCCCAGACTCTGATGAATAACTTGACTGGCTACCCTATAAATGCGGCTCGGGTGGTAGTGGTGCAGGGTATTAATGCAACTCGGTCATACCCGCTGGTGCGGTTGGAGTTGGAGGTGGATGGTGTGACACGTGAATTGGATGTCGGGATTGTGGAGAAACTGCCAGTGGAGGGCGTCGACCTTCTTCTCGGCAACGACTTTGCAATGCCCGCTTCTGAGGTTCTACCCTTAGTCGTTGCCGAGAGGACGGCCGACGTGAGTAGGGAAGAGCAAGAGTGTGTCGAGCGGTGCCAGGCACAACCCATGGCGTGTGCTGTCACCCGAGCTCGGGCAGCTAAAGTGTCACAGCCTAGTCCTCCGTCTTCAGACCAGCAGAGGAACGATCAACAGGAGGAGGCTAAAGCTGGAGTTGGTTTTAAGAGTTTTGACTCGGCGGCTCTCCTGGGTGATTTAGTATTGTCACCTATGTTGGAGTCTGGAGGGGCCCAGGACCTGTCACAGCTGGTGAGGAGGTAGGGCAGGAAGAGACTCCGAGGCAGCAACGTTGCACACGGAGAGAACAAAGGGTTGCTCAGTTTGATGTTGGGGGAGGACTTGGGTTGCTTCGGAAGCATCTGGACGGGTTGGTTCCCTCAGATATTTGTAAACTGCAGTTGGAGGATCCGGAAGTTCAGAAGTGTGGTAATGGGGCTGTCGAGATCAAACACGAGGACGGGGAAGCATGTCATGTGAACCTGTTGGAGGAGGTTGTGAGGCAACCACCTGAGCAGCCTACTGTCCCTGCGTTGGTCTGCCGCGGCCAAGGGGGAGAAGGAGAGGGGGGCAGTAGGGCACAGGTGGAGGAGAGTAGGGATTGTTATGTCTCGGCGGAGCCGTGGGCGGGGGACACGAGTCTGGTGGCTGTGGAAGCGCTAGAGCACCTGCCTGAGCAGCAGTGTGCAGCACTCCAGCACCAGCTCGGTTCATACCCCACTGGTCGTGCCGAGCCCCTGAGTCTCACAACTCGGACGGTGCGAGATGTTCCGCGGGCAGGTCACGTGAATGTTAAAAGACCGTTAGCCTCGTTGTTTCGGTGGTTTAAGGTGGGCGACGAGGCTTTGGCATGGTTGCCAGGTCAGGGTCGACCCATGGCTGCCAAGGGTGGTGGTCAAAAGGAGGACATTGAGCAGATTGGTAAGGTCGGCTGTGGTATCGCAGTGCCCGGTCGTCGCATAGCCTCCCAATGCTGCTCTAGTCTAATGCAACAGCCCTACCATAGACCGACTGTATCTGGCCATGTCGCTGAAAGCGGTGATGCTGCGCAGGCAGATGTCGTCACAAGGAATGCGGGGGTGCGCATGTACGGTATCGGCGGGGAAGCCTTAGCAATAATGAACTGTGGGAGTGACTGCACGGGTGGTACTGATTGTCCCTCTCATGACCTGGCTGTTCTAGGGACGAAGGTGGAGAAGGAGGGAGACTACAGGTTAGAAGCTGCGGTCTCGGCTGGGTTGTGGGAGGGCACTAGGCATGTTGTTCGTGGAGACAGTGCAAGGCAGTTGTTTACTAGGCTATGGCAGTACTTTCGCATGTTTGTTGCTTCTCCAGGCCTGATGTACGGGGTAGAATCCGACATGCAGGCTGGAGATAGTGCAAGGCTCAGTTTAATTCCCTACCGTATAAATCCTGCTCGACAGCCTATGGTGCAAGCAGAGCTGGATTACGTGTGGACGAAGGGTCTGAGGGATAAGGAATGTCGTGAGTGGTCGTTGCTTGTAACTTTGTCCGAGCGTGCTAAAGAGGTATGTGGTTTTGTTGTGGACGGGAGTACCTACCAGTGCAATGTTATGCCTGACGGACTTAAGAATGCACTAGCAACGTTTCAGAACCTGATGAATGAAAGTGAAAAGGACGATGATGCGCTGGGGCATTTCGAGGTCTATGTTCCAGCCTATGGTCCGGTCGTTGTAGTTTACCCAGATCATCACCCTCTCAAGATCTTGGACCAGTTTCACAATCGGAATATGAGGCTGACCAGGTGGTCACTAAGGTTATTGGTATATAGCCTGGACATACGCCATATTGCCGGTTGTGACAACGTGGTTGCAGATGGTCGTTCAAGGGTATATGATCCTGGGTAGATTGACACACGGGTAGCCTCCTGCTTTGGTTTGAATAGTATTTTGCGCTTGGTGCTTGTTGGCTCGCGGTTGTAGCCCAGCGTATTGGGTCGTAAAGCAGGATTGTTGAGCGTTTGGTATAGAAGAAAATAGGCTGCCCTTATAGTGCAGCCGGAAAAAAACATATTAAAATATAAAAATCATATAAAAACTCTTTCTTTTTGATGAAGATAATTGTATAAGTTTGTCATAGCCTATAAAGTTTGAGTAGTCCACGAACTATCAAACGGCTGAGCTGCTGTAAGCTCGCTCTGGGAGCATGATATTATGTCTTTTACTATTGTTGGGAGGAGTTATGAAATGTGATTTTTTTTTTTTTTTTTTTTTTTTTTTTTTTTTTTTTTATAAGATGTGTTTTAGTGATAAACTCAGCGTTGTTTTAGTGCCATGCGGTCGCTGGGTGTGAGGGGTTTGATGGGGTTCTGTATATCAGATTTTAGCTCAGGGTTGAGCAAGTAAAATCTTGGGGGAGGTGTGACGCATGTCGAGTATGAGCATGCTGTACAGAACGCCCAGTCAGGCCCCACTCTCGCTAGGATCGTCAGGGCAGGAACTTTGGCTGTAGTCTGTGTAGAGTTTCCTAACTTAGTTTATGTGAGCCGTTGTACTATAAGTATTATAAATATGTATTTTGTTTTCATCTGAGTCAACGAGTTCTATTTTATATCATTAGTTATAAGTATTATGTGTGGGACTTATATGTAATGATGAGAGGAGAGAGAGAGAGATATTACGTAACGGGGACCAGTGAGTGCGCCACGCGGGCAGATAGGCCTAATTCCCTCCTCCCTCCTCCCTTCCTCCCTTTCAGCGCGTGGGAAGTTCTTTGTCGATCCCAGATTGAGAGAGAATATGACGTCATGATTGCCAGTGGGCGGTCCTTAAGTAGTTTGAGATATGCCGCTAGAGGGCCGAGTATAAAAAGAGAGGTTCTTGCCACCATTCTTCAGAACTCATCAGGCAAAGCGACTTCTCATATCCCTTGCAACTATCCATATTCTTCCGACTGATGTGAACTTTCTCTACTCCCTGAACAGCCTATCTTCTTCTCTTCTCGCCCCTGTTTAACCTCCATGACCCCTTTGGTGCAGATTTAGTCAGCCAAAGTATTATCGCTTGAGTTCTCACGAGATAAGTGCCTGTTAGATAGCCTATTTTTGGAAGGGTTAACTAGAATAGGATTGATTGATGTTTGTTGCACTCGTATATGCATTTCCCTGTGTGCGATTATTCATGTTCCTGTTTTCTGCTGGTTTAGGCAATGCTAGACTGGGATAGGGTTTCTGAGTTGTGATTTCCTATGAGTACTAGGTTGCGGTTGAACCAGTACAATTGCAACGGAGACGTGGAACGCCTAGGTGGTCTTTCTGACTGTGTACCGTGGGAGTTTAGCACTGTGTTGCGAGTGAGGGCTTTTGCCTGTGCCACCCAACACTGTGCTATCTCATTTGCTTGACTTTGAGAGGATCGCCAGGAGAGAACCAGATACTAGTGATCTGGATCTCTCAAGAGAGCATCCCGTCAATTACCGTAATTTGGCCGCACAGTCTTAAGGACCTCGCTAGGCTACGAGCCGCTTGCTCAGCCATTGTCTCTTAACCTTAGATATCCCAGCTAGACTTTGCTCGACCAGCAGATACAGTATAGTATTGAAGCTTCTCCTTATGTATATTATTGTTTAAGCACTATTGATTTCATGTGTGGCACGCTTAGCTGCTTCAGAGATTAGTGGCCCACGAGCACAATCTTAGTAGGCTATTGCCAGTGCATTGTCGGAGTACTTCTTCTTAATGTTTGCCATATCCTATTGCTTATTCTTATAATTCTTCTTATGTCAATTTAAAGCCTTTAATTACCAGTGAGTTATTCATTAAATTGCTGTTCAAAATCCGATACTTACTTCTTATGAGTATTCGAGAAGCATCTAACTTATCAGAAGATTCCTTGCTTGATGCTCGAGGACTATTGTTTAACGTAACGTAATAGTGCCGATCCGAAGTAGAGGGTGGAGGACTTCTTAAGTTCTTAGTTCAAGGGTGGATTACTTCGGCTTCGGCCAACACTATTCTTTAGTGTTGTAGTACTTTCTTCTTTGTTTGATTGTTGACCAGACTAGATAACTCCCGTCTTGTTATTAGTCTGTTGTGTGAAACGCTAGTACCGAGTTCTTGTATACCCCGTTATAGCAGATAGAACTCTGGAGGGTAGTGGCGTTTTTTGTTCGGCTGGCAGTACTCTGGGGTTGGGATCGTGTGTTTCCGTTGTGGCAGCGAGCCATACTCGAGTCCTGTGTAAGAGCCCTAGTGTACCCGAGTGCCCGGTCGTAACACTACCTCACATTATGCCTCCCTACCTCACATTATACCTCCCTACTTCACATAATACCTCCCTACCTCACAGTATGCCTCCCTACCTCACATAATACCTCCCTACCTCACATTATACCTCCCTACCTCACATAATACCTCCCTACCTCACATAATACCTTCCTACCTCACATAATACCTTCCTACCTCACATAATACCTCCCTACCTCACAGTATGCCTCCCTACCTCACATAATACCTCCCTACCTCACATTATACCTCCCTACCTCACATAATACCTCCCTACCTCACATTATACCTCCCTACCTCACATAATACCTCCCTAACTCACATAATACCTTCCTACCTCACATTATACCCCCCTACTTCACATAATACCTCCCTACCTCACAGTATGCCTCCCTACCTCACATAATACCTTCCTACCTCACATAATACCTCCCTACCTCACATTATACCTCCCTACCTCACATAATACCTCCCTACCTCACATAATACCTCCCTACCTCACATAATATCTCCCTACCACACATAATACCTCCCTACCTCACATAATACCTCCTTACCTCACATAATACCTCCCTACCTCACATAATACCTCCCTACCTCACATTATACCTCCCTACCTCACATAATACCTCCCTACCTCACATAATACCTTCCTACCTCACATAATACCTTCCTACCTCACATAATAACTCCCTACCTCACAGTATGCCTCCCTACCTCACATAATACCTCCCTACCTCACATTATACCTCCCTACCTCACATAATACCTCCCTACCTCACATAATACCTCCCTACCTCACATAATACCTCCCTACCTCACATAATACCTCCCTACCTCACATAATACCTCCCTACCTCACATAATACCTCCCTACCTCACATAATACCTCCCTACCTCACATAATACCTCCCTACCTCACATAATACCTCCCTACCTCACATAATACCTCCCTACCTCACATAATACCTCCCTACCTCACATAATACCTCCCTACCTCACATTATACCTCCCTACCTCACATAATACCTCCCTACCTCACATAATACCTTCCTACCTCACATAATACCTTCCTACCTCACAGTATGCCTCCCTACCTCACATAATACCTCCCTATCTCACATAATACCTCCCTACCTCACATAATACCTCCCTACCTCACATTATACCCCCCTACTTCACATAATACCTCCCTACTTCACAGTATGCCTCCCTACCTCACATAATACCTCCCTACCTCACATAATACCTCCCTACCTCACAGTATGCCTCCCTACCTCACAAATACCTCCCTACCTCACATTATACCTCCCTACCTCACATAATACCTCCCTACCTCACATAATACCTCCCTACCTCACATTATACCTCCCTACCTCACATAACACCTCCCTACCTCACATAATACCTTCCTACCTCACATAATACCTTCCTACCTCACAGTATGCCTCCCTACCTCACATAATACCTCCCTACCTCACATAATACCTCCCTACCTCACATTATACCCCCCTACCTCACATAATACCTCCCTACCTCACAGTATGCATCCCTACCTCACATAATACCTCCCTACCTCACATAATACCTCCCTACCTCACAGTATGCCTCCCTACCTCACAAATACCTCCCTACCTCACATTATACCTCCCTACCTCACATAATACCTCCCTACCTCACATAATACCTCCCTACCTCACATTATACCCCCCTACCTCACATAATACCTCCCTACCTCACATAATACCTCCCTACCTCACATAATACCTCCCTACCTCACATAATACCTCCCTACCTCACATAATACCTCCCTACCTCACATTATACCTCCCTACCTCACATAATACCTCCCTACCTCACATAATACCTTCCTACCTCACATAATACCTTCCTACCTCACAGTATGCCTCCCTACCTCACATAATACCTCCCTACCTCACATAATACCTCCCTACCTCACATTATACCCCCTACTTCACATAATACCTCCCTACCTCACAGTATGCCTCCCTACCTCACATAATACCTCCCTACCTCACATAATACCTCCCTACCTCACAGTATGCCTCCCTACCTCACAAATACCTCCCTACCTCACATTATACCTCCCTACCTCACATAATACCTCCCTACCTCACATAATACCTCCCTACCTCACATTATACCTCCCTACCTCACATAATACCTCCCTACCTCACATAATACCTTCCTACCTCACATAATACCTTCCTACCTCACAGTATGCCTCCCTACCTCACATAATACCTCCCTACCTCACATAATACCTCCCTACCTCACATTATACCCCCTACCTCACATAATACCTCCCTACCTCACAGTATGCCTCCCTACCTCACATAATACCTCCCTACCTCACATAATACCTCCCTACCTCACAGTATGCCTCCCTACCTCACAAATACCTCCCTACCTCACATTATACCTCCCTACCTCACATAATACCTCCCTACCTCACATAATACCTTCCTACCTCACATAATACCTTCCTACCTCATATTATGCCTCCCTACCTCACATTATACCTCCCTAACTCACATAATACCTCCCTACCTCACATTATACCTGCCTACCTTACATAATACCTCCCTACCTCACATAATACCTCCCTACCTCATATTATACCTTCCTACCTCACATTATGCCTCCCTACCTCACATTGTACCTACCTACCTCAAACAATACCTTCCTACCTCTCATTATGTCTCCCTACCTCACATTATACCTCCCTACCTCACATTATACCTCCCTACCTCACATTATACCTCCCTACCTCACATAATACCTTCCTACCTCACATTATGCCTCCCTACCTGACATAATACCTCCCAACCTGACATAATACCTCCCTACCTCACATTATGCCTCCCTACCTCACATAATACCTCCCTACCTCACATAATACCTCCCTACCTCACATAATACCTCCCTACCTCACATTATACCTCCCTACCTCACATTATACCTGCCTACCTCACATAATACCACCCTACCTTACATAATACCTTCCTACCTCACATTATTCCTCCCTACCTAACATTATACCTCCCTACCTCACATTATACCTCCCTACCTCACATTATACCTCCCTACCTCACATAATACCTTCCTACCTCACATTATGCCTCCCTACCTAACATTATACCTCCCTACCTCACATAATACCTTCCTACCTCACATTATACCTCCCTACCTCACATTATACCTCCCTACCTCACATTATTCCTCCCTACCTCACATAATACCTTCCTACCTCACATTATGCCTCCCTACCTAACATTATACCTCCCTACCTCACATTATACATCCATGTTTCACATAAATTTACCTATCTCAATAACTTCTAATTTCTTCCATTTCTGTCATACCGTTCTTAAAAATAGTTCCCGTCTAGAATTTCTTGACGTTTTCATTTAGTTTTATCGCGGTTGTCGTAAAAGAATCCTGGTAATTTCAAAGAAATTCCTAGCTCTCTTCAGATTCAGAGGGATTATCATTTCTCGTATGATATCCTTTTCTTTCAATGAGAAGAGTAAGAAGTAATTACGAGAGAGAGAGAGAGAGAGAGAGAGAGAGAGAGAGAGAGAGAGAGAGAAAGAGAGAGAGAGAGGAATTACATTCAATATTATAAAGTTATATTAACATGGTTGCTGTTATATGTATGAATAGTGCATATATATTTGATTTAAATTAAAAAAAAAAAAAAAAAAAAAAAAAAAAACTGCTCACATGCTACATCTTCCTAATATTGAAGAAGATAATGTACACGAAGGGCTAGATATCGTTAAGTATATTGGCGTACACCCATTGGCCAGTATGAATGAAGCAGCAATCAGGTACTTCCATATATTGATTTACTTACAAACCATATCACTGTGTAAGGAAAAGTGTTTGCAGTGTTGGATTCTGACCGACTATACTTCCAGTTCCGATTTTGTCGTTACAAATGGAAGTACATAATATACTGTATATCTATATAGTACTGTATATCTATATAGTATATAGATATACCTTGGCTAATAATATGTATTACATATTACTAGCCAAGGTACCAGCACCTTAATCGAATTCTATTCCTGATCGCCTTTGAGATCGGCCCAACATTCTTGACTTATTTGTAACTTCTAATCTTTCTACTTAAACTGTAAACCTTTTCTCTCTGTTGGACTCCTCCGATCACAACCTTATGTCTGTTACCTGTCATATCTGATCCTCCCATCCGGCGATGCTTGTGGCACTTTGGCGCTGCCGACTAGGAGGCTCTTTGACAGAACATATTTGATTTCCAATGGAATTATTTTAGCTTCCGTGGCCGGGGACCCTCGGAGTGTGCTGAGCGCATAACCGAGGTAATCTTAACAGCCATGGATGCATACATTCCATATTCTTTCCCTCAGTCTAATGCAAACAAAATCCTGGTTTACTCACCCTTGTTCTTATGCTGTTCACAATATGGAGAAAATATGCAGGCGGTACCATCACTTTAAAACTCAAGAATCTTGTACTTCTTATGTTTCTGTCCGGAATCAAGCCGAATCTGTTCATTGACCAGCCAATAACTATAACAAATGCACTGAACTATTTAACTCTAGCTCTTCCCAAGCTTTCTGGCATCTAGGTCAGGTCAGGTATTCCTGCTATCAGTAACATGTAATCTGATACTACCAGTTTCATGGTCGGATTGTCGGCGATTAAACCGGCTCCCCCTTCGGTTCTCACTTGAAGGGTGGGTGGCTAGACACACTGCAGGACTAAAAGCAATACCTGTCAGAGGGCGGATGAACTATATATTAGTCAACGGCCATCTAGCAAACCTATGGCATTTTACCATGATGGATGTTTAGGATGCTGCCATAGCCTGCACCAAGGTCTTCCATTGTCAGTTTTCATCCATCCCTGCTGTTTGGTGCTATACAGCAAACTTTCCTTCCTTTTCCTGTAATCTCCTGGTTTTTTTCCCCACGGTGGTTAGCAGGCCAATGAGGAAGACTTTTGAGTCTGGTGGATTTTCAGGAGATTTGCCATTCTTTTTTCTGTTTCTTGTCTTTTCTAAAAAAATAAAAATCCACCGCTACTGCTCCCCCCTGGATATGGTGTCTTTGGGTCTTTTTTATACCTTACCCAGATGTGATGGCTCCGTCTGGGTCGACCTGTTTATATCCATCTTTATGATTGTATTTGTGTATGGATTGCTTTCAACTTTTTCTGTTTTTGTTTCTAATTTTGTCCGGTGATATACAAGTTAATCCCGGTCCTCACAGACAACCTGTTAAAAGTTGTCGTGTATTTTATTCCAATATTCGTGGTCTCTATAAGAACATCAAGGATCTTACATTGGCATCTGTTGATTATGATATTGTCTTTTGTTCTGAAACCCTTGTCTCTGGTTATAGAGATTATTCTGAACTTCTTATACCTAACTTCAGTAAACCAGCTCTTATTCGGCGTGATTCTATTCCTCGTGCTCGTGGAATGAGCTTGTATATTAGATCTGAGTATAATGCTCAGCACTTAACTAAGCATATTTGTAAATGCCATGAGATGCAGTTAGTTAAAGTTTCCAGCAAGTATCATAATCATTAAATTTTTAGCCTGCACAGAAATCCTGATGTTAACCCTCTCACGTTCTTGACGCAATTTTGAGCCTATTAGGGATACTTTAAAGCCTTTGTTACCATCAGGGGTATTTAAAAACCTTTAGTTTAGTTACTTCAACCTCTGTAGTTGTCTTTGAGTTAGCTGTGGGCAGAAAACTAATTTTGGAGAAGTAATTATAAGAGTGAGAGAACTCTATTTCTTATTGCTAATCTGACAACCTCTGTGTCATATGGTAGTGAGAGGGTTAACAATGACATATATGACTGCCTCTTAACAGCCATGGCTTCAATACAGTCTGTAGATGTCAAAGTATCCTTTATTTTTGTTGGTGATGTCAATGCGCATCATCACGAGTGGTTGAACTCGGTCTCTCCAACTAATAGAAAATAATGGTCTTGCTGCCTTGGATTTTGCAAACTTATCTGGTTGTGAACAGCTAATCCAAGGACCTACTCATATGTCTGGAAATTGTCTTGATATAGTACTAACAGATATTCCTACCGTTGTAGAAACCTCCGTTCTTGTACCTGTTGGCACTTCCGACCACAATGCCATCATTTGTAAAATTAATCTAGATTTTTCTGTTCCTGATATTACTCTCTCACGTAAAGTCTACCTTTAATCCCGGGTTAACTGGGACGTTTGTAATGATGTTTGTAATATTGAGTGGAATCACATACTAAGATCTTATGACCCGGTTTCAGCTCACAACAATTCCCTTCTTGGTATCCTTCGCAAAAGAGTTCCATCAAAAACAATTAAGTCTCGTATCAGGGATAAAGCTTGGTTTAATGATGACTGCAAGCGTACATTTGATGACAAACAGGCTGCATATCGTCTATGGAGGCGTAATCAAACCCCCTTGCATTGGGAAAATTATGTTTTTAAAAGGGCAGCTGTGCAGAGAGTTTATGATGGTGCTGAGAGTGATTATAACTCCCATCTTCAGGATGTTCTGGCTGGAGCTACACAGTCTCATAGATGGTGGTCCACTTTGAAATCCTCTTTATTTGGAATAGATTCCTCCATGCCTCTGATGATTCTGATGGCTTCATCTCTTTTGATCCATTATCGAAGGCCAATATTCTATCTAATATTTTGATTAACCCTCTCACCTCTGGTAACATATTTTAATTGAAAATGGTGAGCCCTTCTCTAATTTGCCCTTAAATATTCCGGCCGGGCGAGTTTTCGAAGCCTTGTGTTTTTCTGTATTTTCATCCACCAGAATGCTGTTTATTGTGATGTATCATATGTCAATGGAAAGAGGAATAACTATACTACACTATAACCAAAAAAAACAACAAAAAACATTGCAATATGAAAGTGTAAACGACTCCGGAATAAAAGTTTTTCCCTGGCAATTGTGTTCACACCGTCCTATCTCAAAATTGTGAGTGATGACTATATATTTTGATTTGCTCAAATAATAGTATTTTGTCTGCTCTTTCCAAACCTGAAGACAGAAATTGTCTATCTTCAATAGTTCTCAAGCAGTGACCGAAAACAAAAAAAGTATGACTTTGCATGATATGGTTTATAACATTTTCGAATTATTTCGTTGTTACGATGTCTATGGTTCTCAATTTAGGCTGTATGAGTACGGCAGATAATGCTGAAGAGAATACAAAAAAATAGAAGTTCCTACGACAAATACTTTTTGCTCTATGAATATTTTAAATGAAGAGCCAAAATGCGAATATTTACGCTTCACTCGTCTCCGTTTCGCCGACGCTAGCCGGGTTCCAAGCTGTTCCCCACCTCGGCGTTGCTTTATTTAGTCGGATTCGTGTATAACTGTTTATATCTCCATAATTGGAAAATTATGCTCTTTCAAATGGTGAAAACCAAAATAATATAGCGTAATTGGTTCACGAGCTATGCGCAATTGTTTCCATGCATTGTTATTGTTATGTAAATATATGCGAATGTTTATACAGTTGTATTTCTTTGCCACAATATACAACACTATTATATAATTTTCCTTGCCAATAATTGTATAATGTTCATAGAACACATGTCAGTCATGGAGGTTGTCAATTTTACTTACCTGGTAGGGCCACAACCCTTTCCAACGAGAAGGGAAATGGCTCCTGGGTTGACACTGAAAAAACAAAACAAGAAAGCCAGGTTATCTTCAAGTAATAAATTCAGAAATAATTCTATTGTACACACAAATAAAGTAAAATATATATATATACAAGGTGTCAAACAAAATATAATGAATGGTAACAAAAATGTGTGTATGTGTGTGTGTGGGTATATATATATATATATATATATATATATATATATATATATTGTTACGCGCTTGTGAATCCTCGAAGGAGGAGATACGGGCGCTATATAAGTAACCAGAAGATTATTATTATTATTATTACGTATCTTGATCCTCAAGTGGTTAACTTGATGAATCTAGATAGCACAGAGATATATATTAAGGTATCAGTCAGCTGAAGGCAAAACGAAAGTAAAATCTAATAAAATTATTTCCTGTTGTTGCTTCCTTTCCTTTTGGATCTTAGGACTTGGTATCCTTTATTGACTGATACTCTTTAATTATGAAAAATACTGAAACTAATTAAAGTCATGTAGTATTTATAAAGAATTATTATTTAACCGAAGCTTAGTAGGCTATGGTTATGAACCGAATAATTTATAGCTAAAGAAGGACTATTAATTCTATAAAAAGTTTTGAAAGATAAATATTAAAGTAAGAATATTTCTGTCTCTTACCCTTTTTGAAATGAATAGCTAGTTTTCTTATATGTCCTTTTATTTATATTTAATGTAATTATTCTTGGTTCTTGTCTTACGTTAATAGTATTATATTATTATCATCAGGATTAATATCAAAGTCACATAAAAAGTTAGATATATATTTAATAATTAGTTAAATGTCTTTCTTAACCACGTAACATTGAGGTTTGATTAGGAGTAAATTATGTTACAGGATCGCTTCATAGATTCGATTCAGGTCTCACTCAAATAATATGAAAAGCAAAAATAATATTTTGAAGCTAAAAGAATTTTCTTCAGCTTAGGAAATCACTAGAAGTAATATTAACACAGCCATGTTAGTCTAAGGCGATATTACTAATGAGACAATAGCATCACCGTACTAAGCACCGTTAAGCAATGTAAGCTTAATTAAAAGAAAATGAAAGAACTCGTAAGTATTAATATAAAACAATAGTATTACTTTCATCATAACCCAATTACTTAAAGAGTTGCTTTAGTCCACAAGTTAGTCAACTAAAATAGTTAAGTACATAATAATAGCGCTAACGTTAATTCCCAATCACATATCTCACTAACCAACATAACGTAAGTGTTTACACCGAACACACTTAACACACACTTATATAATCTGACTGACAGTCACAATCCCATTATAATACTTCACCCCGTCTTCCTCCAGCTGCAAGTTCACGTTCCCCAACTCCAAATGAGACTGATTTGAATGCCCACTACTCGGGTCTTATATACTAAACAATGATGGTGTAGGAACGAATCAGGAGGCGAGTGATGGTGCGCGCCCCTATCATAGCTCCTTGAGTTGCATAGCAGGTGCCTGGTCCAATGGGGGCTCCTGGCGTCGATCATACGTCATAGCGTCGGGTCATCGAAGTAGTTTGCAGGGTCCCCTATGACGCACGCAGGTGTGAAGGCTTGTTTGCTGGTATGCGGACGAGCTGGTTTCCCACTCGCTAGTTCGCTCGCTAGTCTGCTTCGCCGCCTGGGTAGTTTGGCACTCCTTCAACTCTAATTCTAACTCTTAAATTAACATACAGGACTCCGTATGTCAGACCTCCCCCCTAGAAAAGAGTTTAAGGAGTATAGTACATAATATTAAACATAATACATAAATAGATTCACCACCAGATTGGCAACAGCAAGATTATAATGAAGATATAATAAGGATATCACCCAAAGTAGGCAACGTCTCCAGGTACCACATCAGAACATAGCCGGAACGTAGCTGGAGCGTTATTCGAACTGCAAGGCATCTCACAGCTGAAGGCTTGAAAGCGCACTACTAAAACATGATATTTACCTCGCTACAAGGGAGAGCTAATTGCCAAAATCCTCTCATTAAGTTTATCTTACTGCTGTATGAGGCCAACCTGGTAAATGTAATCTTTGATCCGTGGCAGAGGGTAGGTATCGTTCTTTGTGACAGCATTAACTTGCCTATAGTCCATACATAACCTATGGCTCCCGTCTGGCTTTGGCACAAGTATGACCGGACTACTCCACTGGCTTAAGGCCCTTGTGATCAGCTGGTTTGAAAACATGAAGTCAAGCTCGACCTGCAGTATACTCCTGAGTTGTGGTGAGACACGGTAGGGGGATAGTTTAATGGGAGTTGCATCCCCTACGTCGATGTCGTGCAAGGCCAAATAAGTGGGCCCTGGAGTATCACGGAACACACTGGGAGACTGAGATAAAAGAGAGATTAGTTGGTTCGCTTGATCAGAGGGAAGATGACATAGTTTAGATGGTAATTCCCCCCAAGCTACTGAATTATACTGAAAGTTGGATAGGCTACATGACAAGTCAAAGTCTGCATGGATACCTTCAGGCTCTGGAACAGTCTGTTGCGGGTCAGTAAGAGAACTGAAGACTTTGTCCACACCAGACTGCCCACAGGTCCTGACATTCACTGCCACAGTGGGAGAATCTGGAGGAGAGGAATCATGGGACCTATGGTAGGGTTTCAACATATTTATATGGAATACTTGCGTGGGCTTTCTCCTGTCTGGGTTAGTTACTAGATAATCGGTAATGCTCACCCTCTGAATGATCTTATATGGGCCCCTGAACTTGGCAGATAAAGGTTGACCAAAAAGGGGGAGCAGGACCAAAACCTCATCACCGGGCTGAAACTCCCTCTCACGGGCTTTTCTGTCATACCAGGTCTTCATGGAGCTTTTAGCCACTGTCAAGTTTTGAGCTGCAAACTCACATGAGGATCTCAGCCGGGTTTTGAAATCTGAAACATACTTGAGGAGGTTTTGGTTCCCCTCCTGGCCAACTAGGCTATCCTGCAATAGTTGCAAAGGACCTCTTACCTGGTGACCGAAAACTAGCTCATTAGGGGAAAAACCCAGGGATTCAGTTGGAACCTCACGAGTAGCAAATAAAAGAAAAGGTACCCCCTTATCCCACTGAACTCCGGTCTCTGTACAATACTTACGTAACATTCCCTTTAATGTCTGGTGATATCGTTCGAGAACCCCTTGACTCTCTGGGTGGTAGGTGCTAGACTTAACATGCTCGATACCTAACTCCTTCAGGGACTGCTGAAAAATGTTAGAGGTAATATTAGTTCCTTGATCACTTTGCACTTCATGGGGGAAACCCATTCTGGTGAAGAATTTGAGCAGTTCCTTGATGACAGTTGGAACAGAGGTAGTCCTTAAGGGTATAGCCTCTGGGTAGCGAGTTGCCATGTCCATGATAGTTAATAAATAAATGTTACCTTGGGAAGTCTTAGGCAATGGGCCTACAATGTCCATTACCACCCGAGTAAAAGGATTCTCGAAAACGGGCAAGGGCACCAGAGGATGTACAGGCACCTTCTGATTGGGTTTTCCTGTCATCTGGCAAGTGTGACACACTCTACAAAACTCCACTACATCTGCACGCATTCCTGGCCAGTAAAAGTGGTCTCTAATTCTGTCTAGAGTTTTTCTCACACCTAGGTGTCCTGCCAATGGTATACAATGTGCAATTTCCATGATATCTCTACGACAAGGTTTGGGGACTACTACTTGATGGACGTCCCAAGCCCCGTCATTGATTGGTCTGTGTGGCGGTCTCCATCTACGCCACAATACTCCTCCTTTGAGGTAGAAACATTCACCACCCTCCTTCTCACATTCCTCTTCACTCACGGACCTGGCAGCTAACTCCTTGCATTCACTATCATCTCTCTGTAGCTCTACCAGGCCACTAGGACAATTTGGAGGGGTTTCATGGTCATCATTAGGGTCAAGATGAGCCATAAAGGTGTCAAATAAATCCACCTCAGTCACATCAGGCACAGTTGGAGCGTCATTCACACTCTCATCATCCCTTTCATCAACTCTTACATTCGGTACATTTCTGTCTGAGGGAACTGCTACTTGAGACATTGAACGTGTGACAGCACACACAGGGAAAACTGTTGGCATCTCCTTTTCGAGCTCACCGGTTAATGGCTCGTTAACAGGGGAAAGTGACAAAATGGGGTCTGGTCGGACCTTCTCACCTGCTACATCATTCCCCAAAAGGAGTGTTACCCCAGGCACAGGGATATCTTGGGACCTACACAAAGCTATGGTGGCCTCACCCTGTAGTAACTCACATTCAATTTCGCCTTTTACCAAGTGTGCATAAAATTGGCCTCCAGCACCTCTCATTACAACTGGTTCGCCAGGTGGGCACTCAGTGTAAGGATTAACCATGATGGTGCTAGTAGAACCTGTGTCTCTCAGAATTTTTACCTCATGCATAACACCATTTAATCTCACGTTGCCAGATGAAATAAAGGGACGGTAACTGTCCTGCACTGATGGTGAAATTATTATTGGCTTAACCCTAGTGGGTTGCACCACGCATGCTACTACATCCCTGTCTAGATGATTTACGTTAGCTGCTAGGTACTCCTTCTGTCGGGAGTCCTGCATTAAAGGAACTTTTGGTGCTAGGTACTCCTTCTGTCGGGAGTCCTGCATTAAGGGACCATATGGAGTTTGAGATACGGCGGCAACTGTCTGCCCCGATCTCTCTGTTCTCTCCTTGGCCCAGCACTGACAAGCTAGGTGGCCTCTCTTGCCACAAAAAGTACATACTTTAGGGGATACGGGAACGTTCCCTCTTTGAGCATTACTATTACTTTGGGGCCCACCTCTGTTACCATTGCCCTGAGTCGCATTTTTAGTTGGGGGAACAATTCTAGTTTGGCTAGTTGGGGAAGACGTTACAGGCTTGTGACTGGGTCTGTCAGATTTGTGATTGGGATACTTAAAATTAGAAGTAGAATTATCGTAGGGCTTCTTTCCACGAAATTTGTTGTTGAGCACGTATGTGTCAGCCATGTCAGCGGCGTCGGCAAGACAATCTACCTTTTTCCCCTTTAAATGATTGGATACAGAAAAATCAATTTTCCATAGGAAATGTTCTAACAGGACCAACTCCTTCAGATCGTTGTAGCTTGTGACTTTCTTACTCTTGACCCAATGATTGAAAGTTTTAGTCATGGTCCTGGCAAATACCTTATGGGTTTCTTCTACTTTTCTTCTGTTTTTTACGGAAAGATAGCCTGTAAGCCTCAGGCTGCAATTGATAGGTTTTTACGATAGCTTCTTTGAGATTGTCATAATCCTGCCTAACTTCTGCTACTTCTGACAAATATGTGGCTCGAGCCTGCCCTGTCAAAACGGTTTGTAACATAAAAGGCCATTGATCTCTTGTCCATTTCATACCTCCAGCAACTTCCTCAAACAAAACCAAGAAATCCTGCACATTATCCTCAGTGAAAGGTGGAATGACACTAGTCATAGTCAATCCCAGAGGGGGAGCAATTTCGGGAGCATTTGTATTGACATTTAGTTGAGCCGTACGATATTGATATTCACATTTTATGCTGGTTTCTTCGGTATTTGCTATTATTCTGGCTAGTTCTAGTTCGACATTTAGTCTGGCTTGTTCGGCATTTATTCTGGCTAGTTCCAGTACTTGATCACCGGTCAAACCAGGTGGCAATTGTTCATCAAGTTGGCTAGGTTTACTCGGGATCCCACCAACTGCTCCGTCACCCTCCCCGCCTTCTACAGGGAACAGGTGGGTTTTTATGGTCTGAGCCACTTCTACTTTGGACATGTTTGAGACAGTTAATTGGAGATGTGAGGCAAGCACTTTCAGTTCGGATTTTGACAGACAGTCAATATCAGGGACTGTGGGTTCTGATTCTATGAAAACTCGAGCATCTTCGTCATTAATTAGATGAGGCATGATTAATATTTGATTTTTAAGTAATGAAACGGTAATGAAACTGAGTGAAACTTTATGAAACGAATCCTGGCGAGGTCGCCACTCTTCTGTTACGTATCTTGATCCTCAAGTGGTTAACTTGATGAATCTAGATAGCACAGAGATATATATTAAGGTATCAGTCAGCTCAAGGCAAAACGAAAGTAAAATCTAATAAAATTATTTCCTGTTGTTGCTTCCTTTTCTTTTGGATCTTATGACTTGGTATCCTTTATTGACTGATACTCTTTAATTATGAAAAATACTGAAACTAATTAAAGTCATGTAGTATTTATAAAGAATTATTATTTAACCGAAGCTTAGTAGGCTATGGTTATGAACCGAATAATTTATAGCTAAAGAAGGACTATTAATTTTATAAAAAGTTTTGAAAGATAAATATTAAAGTAAGAATATTTCTGTCTCTTACCCTTTTTGAAATGAATAGCTAGTTTTCTTATATGTCCTTTTATTTATATTTAATGTAATTATTCTTGGTTCTTGTCTTACGTTAATAGTATTATATTATTATTATCATCAGGATTAATATCAAAGTCACATAAAAAGTTAGATATATATATTTAATAATTAGTTAAATGTCTTTCTTAACCACGTAACATTGAGGTTTGATTAGGAGTAAATTAAGTTACAGGATCGCTTCATAGATTCGATTCAGGTCTCACTCAAATAATATGAAAAGCAAAAATAATATTTTGAAGCTAAAAGAATTTTCTTCAGCTAAGGAAATCACTAGAAGTAATATTAACACAGCCATGTTAGTCTAAGGCGATATTACTAATATGAGACAATAGCATCACCGTACTAAGCACCGTTAAGCAATGTAAGCTTAATTAAAAGAAAATGAAAGAACTCGTAAGTATTAATATAAACAATAGTATTACTTTCATCATAACCCAATTACTTAAAGAGTTGCTTTAGTCCACAAGTTAGTCAACTAAAATAGTTAAGTACATAATAATAGCGCTAACGTTAATTCCCAATCACATATCTCACTAACCAACATAACGTAAGTGTTTACACCGAACACACTTAACACACACTTATATAATCTGACTGACAGTCACAATCCCATTATAATACTTCACCCAGTCTTCCTCCAGCTGCAAGTTCACCTTCCCCAACTCCAAATGAGACTGATTTGAATGCCCACTACTCGGGTCTTATATACTAAACAATGATGGTGTAGGAACGAATCAGGAGGCGAGTGATGGTGCGCGCCCCTAGCATAGCTTCTCGAGTTGCATAGCAGGTGCCTGGTCCAATGGGGGCTCCTGGCGTCGATCATACGTCATAGCGTCGGGTCATCGAAGTAGTTTGTAGGGTCCCCTATGACGCACGCAGGTGTGAAGGCTTGTTTGCTGGTATGCGAACGAGCTGGTTTCCCACTCGCTAGTTTGCTCGCTAGTCTGCTTCGCCGCCTGGGTAGTTTGGCACTCCTTCAACTCTAATTCTAACTCTTAAATTAACATACAGGACTCCGTATGTCAGAATATATATATATATATATATATATATATATATATATATATATATATATATATATATATATATATATATACCGGTATATATACAAGGTGTCAAACCAGAGAAATATGCAGATTTCCAAGCCACCCAAGGAGGTACTGCATTTGACTCATTAATTTTTTAGAGTGGTTTCTCCAGGAGGCCTATATCCACTTTGATGATGAAGGTGGGTGAATGAAGGTGGGTAACTGTCGGTGGGTGAATGAAAGTGGGTAAATGTAGGTGGGTGAATGTCGGTGGGCGCACGAGGATGGGTGAATGAAGGTGGGTGAATGAAGAAGAGAAATAAATGAATGAATGAATGATTGCACATAGCTCCTGACTATAGGACACCTGCATTGTGGCCATGGAAAAGGTTGAAGCAGTTGTTGATGTCAATGCAGAGGGCAATCGTGCAAGTCGTGCAGCGGAAGCTTGTGTCCTTGCGAAACCCTTTCATTACTTTGCAGTAATAGCAACGGAGTCGCTTCTTGGCCGGAATCCTCTCCCGAGAATGGTCCAAGTCCTTGTTCAACCGGATATGGTTCAGAACAATAGGACGGGGCCTTGGGACCACTCCAGGTCGATGACTCTGGACTCGCTCCGCTCGTGCTGCTTCCAGTACTAGTGGCGGTTGGTTGGCAGCTTCAAGAACTGCTTCCCCATCGTCACCAGCAGCAGCTGCATCAGGTGCTAGTACCACGGGGGGTTGAACCAGGACATAGTTTCCCCCCGGGGCAGCAGCATCAGCAGCAGCATCATCTGGTTCTGGTGGTGGGGAGGGGACATCGAGATGTGGTGCCCTCTCAACGCCTCCACCAGGAGCAGCAACAGGAGAGGGTGGAATGTTATCAGGAGCAGCAGGGGCTGGGGAGTCTGGATGGTCGTCGTCGGACGGCCCAGATGATCCACCGGGGTGCCGTTGCCTGCGTGCATGCCTCCGTGGCTCACGCTAGTCAGGCGGCAGATCTTGTGCTCGGTGGACTGGCCTCCCCGACATAGGCCACTCTGCAGGGTTGAATTCCAGCATGGACGTACAGACGTGCTCCTGGAAGTCGAGCAAGGTAATTTTCTTCTTTGGGTAGCACTTCCTGTACAGGAGGGGGCCATTTGGATGAAGTAGAAGGTGATCTTCTTCGTCCACTTGACCGTCCTTCGCTCGATGGGGTAGTACTGGACCATCTGGTCGAAGTGATCCACCCCAACCATGTGGAAATTGTAGTCTTCAACACAAACAGGTTTGAAGATCTCCTGTCCACGACGCCACCTGCCCTGTTGGTCCTTCTCTTTGAAACTGACAAGCTTTGGGATGGTGTCCTGTTAGTGGAAGGTGGACACCATGTTGACGATGTGCTTGTCTCACCAAAGTAGGACCATGGTTAAGCCGTTGTTCATTGCTATTGTCGCATCGCGTTCAAGCTCTTTTGATTTAGCAAGGTCGCACAACCGCTTAAGAGCTCCTCGTGCAAGGCGCAGGGTGCCACACACATAGATGTTGTGTGTGAGCATATGCTGGCATAGGTCAACTGAGTTGTAATAGTTGTTGTTATGACTGGGGTTCAAATATATCAGGGCTCTTATTCATTGGACTAGTAATGGCATAAATGTTACAACGGAAAGCGCTAGCTCCAACCTCTGAAGTATATTCCCAGTGAACAAAGAACACAAATACTCTACAGAGTTCTATATGCAATAATAGGCTATCAAACTCTCAATAAATGTGCGTCTACTCTAGGCTTAATGTTATGTGAAAACAGCCTATTACTACCTATAACCGAAGGTGCTTGGTTATGGTATACAAAGTAAGGTGGCAAGAGAAGTTACAGCTTACGTTACTTTAATCAATAAATGTCAGGCACTCCTGCATGAAAGAAAATGCACTAAAGTCCTTCAACACTAACAAGGAATCTTCTTTAAATGTTAGATGTTATAAAGATGCTCGTATCGGAAATGGAACCCAAAAAGGCAGGCAGCGGAACAATGCTCGTGCAGGCTATGCACACAAAAAGGCAGAATATATAATGCCGTCGGAGCCAAGAATATCCTAAACACTACAACACTAATAATAATCGCCACAATACAGTATTCCTATCAACAAAAAGAGCCTAAGTCGTTTGTGTCTCAATACATCAAACTAGGCTGCGAAATGCTTGTGTAATCATAAATGGGTATGCATAAAAAGAGTAATTAGGTTAATATACTTAATGTCTACTATGATTGACAAAGTCTAGCTGGAGTCAATGATACGAGATACTGGTGCGCATGGCATGCTGCATAGCCTAGTGCAAATCTCAAGTCTGTGTGTCAAATATTACGTTATACTGAAGGGTAGCTCTCTTGAGAAACCTTAATACCGAAGTATTAAGCGTTCTCCTGGCGTACCTCAAAGACAAACAATCGAGACCAGAACAGTGCAGAATGGTATAGGCAAAAAGCCCTCATTCGTGCATGCTCTACTCTCAATGGCACACAGACTAGGATTTACTCAATCAACTCCAGTTCTCAGGTATGTCGTGCCGCTTTTAACTAAAGCCAGCACTCATAGGAAACAATACCTTTTATATCAGACTCCTAGTCTAGCATTATCTAATCCAGCAGAACACTAATAATTAAAGGAAGCAGCAATATGAAAGCCAACCAATGCTTCGTGATCCACTTATCTTAACAACTAACATGCACAGGTTATATCAGACCTTAACACACAATACAACTGGCCAGCATGAAGCTGATTTTGCAAGGGTTAACCAGAGGGGATATAATGTTAATAAAGGTGGTGAAAGATATGGAAAATGAGAGAGATAGGCCGAGGAAAAGATTCTCAGGTAAGAGCGGGGACAGGTTGCAAGGGATAAAGATGGATGCGTTCTAGAAACCAGATCTGAGGGAGAGAGTGGCGAGGAACTAGTATATATACTTCGCACTAGCTCGAGCCGCGTGGGAAACTAACGGTTACGAGTCGACCGACCACTCACAGAGCTCGCAACATAGTAAGGACCTCTCTCCACCAACCCCGCGAGGCAGCCAGCCGTGACGTCATCGAGCGGGACAAAAAAACACTGCGCGCCACCTCTCACTCCGTTCTACTCTCTCTCTCTCTCTCCCAGATCCTATCATTACTAGTTAATGACAAAACATATACTTTACAATTAAATATATAAAGCCTTGACATGGGCGAAAACAAAGAGCCTTTCTGGACTGCCCATGACACGAGCTTTCATATGAAATAAAGCACACTCTAATACATAAACTGTAGCCCCATCCACTGCCCTGGCGATCCTAGCGAGTCACTGTAGGACAAGCCATGCGGTTCTAACGGAGTGGTCAACGTCACACCCCCCCCAAGATTTTTCTCAGAGGCCCCAAGGCTCACAAAAATCTGATGGTTAGAACCCATGCTATATCTCCACTTCCCATCACCCAGCGGCAGTAAAATATCTGGCACAGTTCTTCAACAAAACATACTTTTCAAAATTATAACCCTCCCAACACAATAGGTTAAATTATATGTAGTTATGCTCCTCAACAGCGAGCTTCTCTAGCCCAGCATTCTGAGAGGAGTGCAACTCAGAATTACTGCTATAACATACTGAAAAAATTCAACTATCAAAGAAAGTTTTTTGTTTGATTTTTATGTTTTTAATTTGTTTATTTCGGCTGCACTATAGGGGCAAGCCTAGTTTTTTTCTTCTATACCAAACGCTCAACTCCTGCTTTACGACCCAATACGCTGGGGTACAACCGCGAGCCAACAAGCACCAAGCGCAAAATACTATTCAAACCAAAGCAGGAGGCTACCCGTGTGTCAATCTACCCAGGATCATATACCCTTGAACGACCATCTGCAACCAAGTTGTCACAACCGGCAATATGGCGTATGTCCAGGTTATATACCAATAACCTTAGTGACCACCTGGTCAGCCTCATATTCCGATTGTGAAACTGGTCCAAGAACTTGAGAGGGTGATGATCTGGGTAAACTACAACGACCGGACCATAGGCTGGAACACAGACCTCGAAATGCCTCAGAGCAAGTACAACCGCCAGCAGCTCCTCCTCGACAACAGAGCAGCTCCCCTGGGCCGAATTGTACTTCTCCGAGCAGAAACTAACAGGATGCTCCAGCCCATCATCGTCCTTTTCCACAAGGACGGCACCAGCCCCCACACCACTAGCCTCCGTTGCTAGTTGGGAAGGTAGGCTAAAGTCAGGGGCCCTGAGGATCGGGTGAGTGCACAACAGGTGTTTTACTTCTCTAAACACCTTCTCACACTCAGGCGCCCATTTGAACTTTTTATCCTTCCAGTTATCCTCCACCTGAGCTTGACTGTCCCGTTCTCCTTCTCCACCTTGACTGCTAAACGTCATCACAGGCACAGTGAGAGGCTCAGGGGGGTGCCTCTCATACTCCTTCATGGGATTAACATGACATAACTGATTGCGCTTCTGTCTGTCTGGAGTGGCTACCAAGTAAACCAGGTCCGATAGCTCCTCCACCACCCTATAAGGACCAGTGTACTTCGCGGATAAGGGGTGACCTACAAGGGGCAGTAGAGTCAACACCTCCTGACCCACGTGAAACTCCCTGAGTTCAACCTTGAGGTCGTACCTGTCCTTCATGAGGGCCTGAGAGCTAGTCAAATTACGGCCAGCCCACTCCAGACTGCGCAACATCCATTCTCGACTGTTGAGGACACACTTGAGCATAGAACAAGGTTTTTCTGCGCCCTCCCATACTTCTTCAACCATATGGAGAGGCCCTCTGACACGGTGTCCAAAGACGAGCTCATTAGGGCTGAATCCCAAACATTCCCCAGGTACCTCCCGTGCAGTAAACAAAACAACATTAATCTCCTGCAGGTAACCATACCGGGAAAAACACACTAGCAAGCCTCGGACCACCGTCCTCGCTGACCCATTTCTCATAGGGTACGCGTCAGAGTACCTCGTTGCTACATCTCTCGCCTGTGCAACACTGTCCTCCTTCAATTCGACAGCACCGGTACCACATTCAAGAACCTCCGGGTCTTCCAATTGCAACTTACGAATGTCCGAAGGAGCAAGCCTATCCAAGTGTTTGCGAAACAACTCATGCCCCCCTCCTACATTAAGTTTGGCCTCCCGTTGCTCTCTCTCTGCATACCGTTGCTGTCTCATCGTCTTTTTAAGCCCATCCTCTGCCTTTTCCACAACAGTTACTGGGTCTTCTTCAGACTCGATATTTGGTCCTAATACTGAGTCCCCGAGAATGTCCGCTGATACTAAACTCTCAACCGCATCAACTTTCAACCCCTTCTCGGTACCCTTCCTCCGCTGATCTAAAGATTGTTGACCAGAATGTGACTCCCTGGATGCAGAATCTCCGGTGACAACACACGCCATAGGCTGTCCCGGACACTTCTCAACCCCCTCCTGCTCCTCCCTACTCACGTCGGCCGGCTTCTCGGCAACGACCAAGGGGGGAGCCTCAGAAGTAGGTCCCGCAAAGTCGTTGCCGAGAAGGAGGTCGACGCCCCCAACAGGTAACTTCTCCACAATCCCTACATCCAGGTCACGAGTCACACCATCAACTTCCACCTTCATTCTCACAAGCGGGTATGACCTTGTTGCATTAACTCCCTGAACCACAACCACCCGCGCCGTATTTACAGGTTTACCAGTGAAATTTCTCAACAGTGTTTGCGATGCCCCAGTGTCACGCAAAATTCTCACCTCATGTCTTCTACCCCCCCACTCCACACAACCGAGTCCCCTGTGGTCACTAAAGGCATCACGGACAGGGAATAAGCCTTCCGGATCCTTCTGCACTGGCAGTGTATTTACCTCGGAAGAAATGCCTCTAACAAACTCCGATGTCCTCTTGAACACTCCAATGCCGTGAGCAAAAGACACGGCTGCCGGAGGAGGTCGACTAGGGCACTCATTTGCCTTATGACCCTCCTGGTGGCAACTAAAACACATAAATTTTGGTTTCGGCTTATACTGTGATGTAAAAGGCCCCTGACTTTTCACATACGGTGTGGTGTAAGGTTTGGATTCAGTTTTAGTTTCATGGCTCTTCTGTTTAAATGTGTCATTGTTACGGGGAGGGGGAGGATAACGGTCCTTAGCACTTACATCGTACTTCTGTGAGGACCCGCAACCCCGAATCAACGACAGCCGTCGATCAGCCATTTCTGCTGCTTCGACTAGAGTTCTTGGGTTTTTCTCCTTCAAGTTCAAAGTTAGATCACCGCCTGTGCTCTTAAAGAACTGCTCCAACATCATTAACTGCTTAATTTCATCAAATGTTGTGACCTTCTCAGATCGGAGCCAGTTTCCCATAGCATCGGACAAGTCCCGGGCGTGTTCCAAAAAGGTGCTATCTCTTCCCTTAGTTACACCCCGGAACTTCAAACGGTACGTTTCTGGTTGCAATTCATAAGCCCTCAGGACAGCCTCCTTGAGATCCTCGTACACAATACATGACTCCAAAGGTAACGCATCGTAGGCTTTAAGACCCTTGCCTATTAATCTAGAGGATACAAGTGCTGCCCATTTATTCTCTGGCCACTGGTGTTCCTGGCACTTCTTCTCAAAGTGTGTGAAAAATTCTGTTACACCACTCTCATCAAACACCGGAACCAGCTTCAATAAGTGCGAGAGAGATTGATCATTAGCACGGTTACCAGCCCCAAGTCGCTGTCCCGTTGCCTCTACCCGCGACTTCTCTACGTCCATGTCGGCACAGTACCTAGTCGACTCCAAATCAGCTTGGATTTTTGCCAGCTTGGCTCTCTCTTCTATCTTGGCCAATTCTAACTGCTGCTGAAGCTTAGCTAATTCGAGCTGAAGCAATAATTCTGGAGTTAACCCTTGAGGAGGTGAAGGTGCTACAATGTTTGAAATTACCGGTGGTCCCCCCAGGGGCAACCCACCCTGCCAGTCACCACCCAACTGCGGAAACGTACCCGGGGTCGGCAAACTACTGGGATGGCTGGGAGTCGAGTGTAGGGGAAGCATGGCCGAAGGGCTCTGAGCACTCAACCCATCTCGCTCACCAGTCACCCTGCCCAGTACACACGTTATCAAGTTATCCCTGGTCATGCTGCTAGTACCCGCATGACCGATAGCTGTGGCCAGGCATTGAAGACCGTACCGATTCACACCCACCAACCGCTCGGCAGTAACAGGCCATTGCAAAAATATCCTAGCATCCTCCTCACAGTTCACCTGATTAACCACATCATCACACTGCTGTTCCTCAGTCTCGACATTACGTACTGTGTCTCCATTCTCCTCTGATCCGGTATTTTTTTTTTTTTTTTTTTGTTTTTTTTTCTATATTCCAACTACTCCCTCTCGGGCATAGGCTGAGAGCCTGTACATTCCACCGCTCAACACGGTGAAGCCCGTGAGGTCTTGTTCCAGTCTGGGGAGTGAGACATGTGAAGCAACCATCATGGCCCGAAACAGCTCCATCTCTGAAGCGGCCGGTTGCTCCGCCCAAGTGCTTCACCGTCCCACCCTCCAGACTCAGACCCTCACTCTCAATACGCCACCTATTGAGCAGTGAACTCACTAGGCATTGTCCCCCTGTAACATATTTTGAATATGGGAATATTCATACAGTGTTATTTAATCAGGGAACAATGAGGGTATTTGTTTGGCATTTCGGTGGGCTTTGTGGTAATGCACTGATACTAGGTACAGCACAAATTCAATCCCAATAATATCTTCCCATTGACATATCGGGATTTGAACCCGGGTCCATTGGATTACCAATCCAGTGGCATGACCACTCCACCACACCTCCACTACACCATCATGTATAAGACATGATGCTCACAAAAATTTCTCACCACAATATTCAGAAAAGAAGCACCCCAAACTCTTATACCTCGATATACACACACAAATTCTCGGAAATACTCAAGGGCTATACGATGTTGCAGCAAAAAAAAAAAATTATTCTTGCTGATCCCCGCAAAATATTCTCCAAAACAACAAATGTTCCCTGCTAATAAAAGGTAGGTTCACCAAATCCTAGGTAAGGTCGCCATTTGTTATGACTGGGGTTCAAATATATCAGGGCTCTTATTCATTGGACTAGTAATGGCATAAATGTTACAACGGAAAGCGCTAGCTCCAACCTCTGAAGTATATTCCCAGTGAACAAAGAACACAAATACTCTACAGAGTTCTATATGCAATAATAGGCTATCAAACTCTCAATAAATGTGCGTCTACTCTAGGCTTAATGTTATGTGAAAACAGCCTATTACTACCTATAACCGAAGGTGCTTGGTTATGGTATACAAAGTAAGGTGGCAAGAGAAGTTACAGCTTACGTTACTTTAATCAATAAATGTCAGGCACTCCTGCATGAAAGAAAGTGCACTAAAGTCCTTCAACACTAACAAGGAATCTTCTTTAAATGTTAGATGTTATAAAGATGCTCTTATCGGAAATGGAACCCAAAAAGGCAGGCAGCGGAACAATGCTTGTGCAGGCTATGCACACAAAAAGGCAGAATATATAATGCCGTCGGAGCCAAGAATATCCTAAACACTACAACACTAATAATAATCGCCACAATACAGTATTCCTATCAACAAAAAGAGCCTAAGTCGTTTGTGTCTCAATACATCAAACTAGGCTGCGAAATGCTTGTGTAATCATAAATGGGTATGCATAAAAAGAGTAATTAGGTTAATATACTTAATGTCTACTATGATTGACAAAGTCTAGCTGGAGTCAATGATACGAGATACTGGTGTGCATGGCATGCTGCATAGCCTAATGCAAATCTCAAGTCTGTGTGTCAAATATTACGTTATACTGAAGGGTAGCTCTCTTGAGAAACCTTAATACCGAAGTATTAAGCGTTCTCCTGGCGTACCTCAAAGACAAACAATCGAGACCAGAACAGTGCAGAATGGTATAGGCAAAAAGCCCTCATTCGTGCATGCTCTACTCTCAATGGCACACAGACTAGGATTTACTCAATCAACTCCAGTTCTCAGGTATGTCGTGCCGCTTTTAACTAAAGCCAGCACTCATAGGAAACAATACCTTTTATATCAGACTCCTAGTCTAGCATTATCTAATCCAGCAGAACACTAATAATTAAAGGAAGCAGCAATATGAAAGCCAACCAATGCTTCGTGATCCACTTATCTTAACAACTAACATGCACAGGTTATATCAGACCTTAACACACAATACAACTGGCCAGCATGAAGCTGATTTTGCAAGGGTTAACCAGAGGGGATATAATGTTAATAAAGGTGGTGAAAGATATGGAAAATGAGAGAGATAGGCCGAGGAAAAGATTCTCAGGTAAGAGCGGGGACAGGTTGCAAGGGATAAAGATGGATGTGTTCTAGAAACCAGATCTGAGGGAGAGAGTGGCGAGGAACTAGTATATATACTTCGCACTAGCTCGAGCCGCGTGGGAAATTAACGGTTACGAGTCGACCGACCACTCACAGAGCTCGCAACATAGTAAGGACCTCTCTCCACCAACCCCCGCGAGGCAGCCAGCCGTGACGTCATCGAGCGGGACAAAAAACACTGCGCGCCACCTCTCACTCCGTTCTACTCTCTCTCTCTCTCTCCCAGATCCTATCATTACTAGTTAACCTCTGAAGTGCGCACGGGGGTAATTGAAAACGTCCCCCTGTGCTGACGTATTTGAGGTGTTTCCGTCACTAAAATATTCATTGTACCATTAATAGCATTAATAATTATCCATATGCGCCTATTATGGGTGGATTATAAAGGTATTAACCTGAAACAACAATAAAGCGAGTGAAAACAGCGTTTGGATGGTCAAAATCGGAGATATAGCCCGCGAGTTGTATAATGTATGGGTGAGGCAAGCTACCTTCCCGCCAATTTCCCCCAAGGCCACTGAGACACAGTCGATCGATATTCTCTCTCTCTCTCTCTTGCACTCGATTGCCATCAGTGATGACAACACCCTGCTTGCAACTCGCTAATGTTAGCACGAAAATATACCTCAGAATAAGGGAATAATAGGGAAAATAGGTGATAACTGAAGAATAGGAGGAAAGTGGGGAAGGAGGGGAGGTAGAGGACTGAGATTTTGCATGGCCCAGGGGCAAAACAAAATAAAAAAATAAAAAAATAATTTTTTTTTTTTTTTTTAGATGTCAAAAGTTGATTTTTTATTTTACTTACTCAGGAGAGTCTTCCCGCAGTCCGCCGGGGGAACTCTTAAGAGTCTCCCCGCAGCTCCCGGGTTAATGACAAAACATATACTTTACAATTAAATATATAAAGCCTTGACATGGGCGAAAACAAAGAGCCTTTCTGGACTGCCCATGACACGAGCTTTCATATGAAATAAACCACACTCTAATACATAAACTGTAGCCCCATCCACTGCCCTGGCGATCCTAGCGAGTCACTGTAGGACAAGCCATGCGGTTCTAACGGAGTGGTCAACGTCACATTGTCCATGTACAGCTTGTACCCCTGGCCTCCTAAGGACTCTGTGAGACCCTCCACCGTCTCTCGGAGAGATCGACCCGCACCGGTGTAGACTCGAAAGTCCCACACATAGCCAGTCAACACCTTTGCCAGGATGTACAGCTTGATACCGTACTTCGTCGGCTTCATTGGGTTGCAAACCTTGAATGAAAGGCGACCCTTCAATCCAAGGCTGCCTTCGTCATGGGACAGCTTTTCAGCGGGGATGTATGCCAGCTTGAAGCCTTCAAGTAGGTATTCCATGACCGTCCGAACCTTCACAAGCCTGTCCGTGTTCTGCCTGCGGACTGCCTTGTTGTTGAAAGCATGGAAATACTTCAACAAGGCTAGAAACTTAGTCCTACTCATCGCACTCCGAAATACTGGGTAGTCGTGAAGGACAGTTGAACGCCAGTAGTGAGAGAAGGAAGCTTCAAAATGCCCATGAGGAAGTACAGGCCAAGGAATTTGGACAAGTCCTCCTCACCAAACAAGTTCCAAACAGCGGCTGCTCCATCAACGAACTTGGCGTAAGCATTTGTCTCCACTACCAGGAATTGCAGCATCTCCCTTGTGAAGAAGAGCCGGATGAACTAGAGAGGAGTCACCGGCAGTGGAACCTGCATGCCAGGGGTCCCTGTGAACGGACCAACCTGGGGGTGGAAGCGGGCGTCGGTCCAACCGGCATCACGGTCGGGGGCAGGATCGCGAGCACGGCCACGACCACCGTGAGGACCACCGCGAGGAACACCTCTGGGCCTACCACCTGCCCCCCTATGGGGCCCTGGCCTCCGGCATGGCCTAGGTGGTAGGTCGACGGGGAGAGTGGGTGGGGCTTCTGCATCAGATGATGCAGAAGCCGGTGAACCTTGTGCAGCTGCACCAGGTGGTGAAAGGTGTGGAGCTGGTGAAGCTGGTGCAGGTGCACCAGTTGGTGAATGGTGAAGAGGAAGCCTTTGGGGGAAGAAGCTCCTCGATTGCTGCTGGAGGATTCAACGCTGTGCGTGGCACCTCAGCAACAACCTGAGCACGCATTGCGGCTTCAGCAACCTCAGCACGCATTGCGGCTCGATGCTCAGGCAGAACAAATGCCGAGGGGGTCAACGGTGTGTCACTGAAGGGGGACACTGCGGGGGTGCAAACCGTTCCCAAGACATGCGAAGGCGGGGTATCTAAATTGCCCACAGCAAGTAGCGCAGCAAACATGTGTGGGCTGCTGGCTGGTGATCCTGCTGGAAGCAAGGATGAGGCACCGCCACGCGAGGTGGATGGAAGAGGTGAATTGTGAAGTTGGGGGAAGTTGGGTGATGGTAGGATGTAATCGGTGATGTTAGGGACTGGTAGAGATGTAGATGGGATGGGATGTACTGGGATGGGATGTAGTGGATGGGATGGATGGTGGTGGTGGTGGTGGTGGTGGATCCGCCGTTGCTGGGGCTGGTTCAGCTGATGGTGGTGGTGGTGGATCCGCCGTTGCTGGGGCTGGTTCAGCTGGTGGTGGTGGTGGTGGATCTGTCGTTGCTGGGGCTGGTTCTGCTGGTGGTGGTGGTGGTGGGTCCGCCGTTGCTGGGGCTGGTGGTGGATCGGCTGAGGCGTGGGCGTCGCCGCGGAGTCGCTTGGGCGGAGGTGAAGCCCAATCTTCGTCATCCTCAGTCGACCACTCCTCCGACTGACTCTCACTCTCCGTCTCGCTCTCCGTCGGCAGGTCCAGCACCTCGTTCACCACATCCTCCAGCTCGGAGTCCCGCAAACGGCGTTTAATGGATTCTCTATTGTCCGACATGGCAGCTGGCGAATGGCGGCAGGCTGGCGTATGGCGGCAGGCTGGCGTATGGCGGCAGGCTGGCATATGGTGGCAGGCTGGCGTATGGCGGCAGGCTGGCGTATGGCGGCAGGCTGGCGGTATAGTTCCGCATTTTGTAATTCAAATGGGGGAACACCAAGATGTAGTCATAGTTTGGCATTATAGGAATATATTTATACCTTGGGGCTGTTTGGCCAGACACCCTGGGGAACAGGAACAACACAACAGGGGAACAGGAACAACACAACAGGGGAACAGGGGAACAGGAACAACACAACAGGGAAGGGGACAAGAAAAATATATATATATATATGTACGGTATATATATATATATAAAATAAATAAAATAAAAATATAAATAAAATAAATAAAATAAAATAAATAAAACCAATAATAAATACAAATATAAATACTTGATTATGGGCATTGCCCTTGCTCAGGACCTAGGGGGTGGTTCCATAGCCACCCTGGGGAACAGGAATAAAAAAAATATATATATCAACAAAATAACAACATAAATACTCGATTATGGGCCTCGCCATTTCTCTGGACCTAGGGGGTGGTCCCATAGACACCCTGGGGAACAGGAATAATAAAAAAACAAAATATATAAATGAAATAAAATTATAAATAATATGAAATAAATAAAATAAAATAAATAAAAACAATAATAACTCAAATAAATAAAAATATACACAACATAAAAATATAAATACTCGATTATGGGCCTTGCCCTTGCTCTGGACCTAGGGGGTGGTCCCATAGACACCCTGGGGAACAGGAATTTAAAAAAATAAAAAATGTAAACAAAATAACAATATAAATACTCGATTATGAGCCTTGTCCTTGCTCTGGACCTAGGGGGTGGTCCCATAGACACCTTGGGGAACAGGAATAAAAAAAAAAAAAATGTAAACAAATAATATAAATACTCGATTATAGGCCTTGCCCTTGCTCAGGACCTAGGGGGTGGTCCCATTGACACCCTGGAGAACAGGAATTAAAAAAAATATATATATAAACAAAATAACAATATTAATACTCGATTATGGGTCTTGCCCTTGCTCAGGACATAGGGGATGGTCCCATAGACACCCTGGGGAACAGGAATAAACAAAACAAAATATATAAACAAAATAACAATATAAATACTTGATTATGGGCCTTGCCCTTGCTCAGGACCTAGGGTGTGGTCCCATAGACACCCTGGGGAACAGGAATAAAAAAAAAATATATATATATATATAAATGAAATAAAAATATAAATACTCGATTATGGGCCTCGCCCTAGCTCTGGACCCAGGGGGTGATCCCATGGACACCCTGGGGAACAGGAATACAAAAAAACAATATATATATATATATATATATATATATATATATATATATATACGATATATAATATATATAAAATAAATATATGCCTAAACATATAAAATATCCCAGCACTGGAGGAAACATTCAAGGAGTGGGGACCCCGCGGGCAAGTAATTATGGGATTAGGTCCTTTACCCAGACATCTGTGGCCGTCCAAGGGTTCACTGCTGCATGTAGTGTAGAGTGTCGCATAAAAGTCTTGTCTGTTCTTTGTCACGCTACTTACCGTGACATATTTGTACTTACCGTGACATTTTTGTATAAAAAATTAGTTTATAATTCTCCACACTTCACTGTCAGTTACTTCACTCAAATAAAACTGTGTATTCACTCAAAAGTTGCCCAAATTGGGCATACAAAATTGCCAAAAATGGGCAAAACACAACTATATTTCGTAATTACAGCTTTGTTATACTTCGTAGGTAGTATTTATTGATAAATATATTGGTCTTTCAAGCGAAAATGAAGGTTTTAGGGCAATATATAATATACGACACACGTATAGCCTAGCTTACATACGTAATCACAAACCTAACATAATAAGTTAGGAATGTGACTACGAATGCTTACTACACTAACCCTATGAAATATGATATAATTATTATTATTCACAGTTCACAACACTTCCACTGGGTCCATTCAAGCTGCCTAAAAACCACATGGCTGGCTATAGAGAGGCAACCAACGAGGCACAAACAGTCACAAATCACGAGTTATATGCATAAAATATATTACATAGCCACAAATTGATATACACTGCCACTTGGTACATAAGTAATCCAGATTTGCCTGCCTGAAAGCCGCTCCATCGCAGGTAATGGAGGCGAGACGAGATTTAACCTCTCTTTGGCGGCACCCGGATATAGTCGGACAAGAGAACCCTAACCTAAAGAGCGGGGCCCGGCTATAGTCGCATGCAATTTTGAGCACGTAATGTGCTCTGAGAGAGAGCCGAGCGGATCTGACAGCTCGGCACGGCATCCGCGCGACTACTGAGGTCAACTCCACACACATCCACCCTCCCTCCCTCACTACACAAGATATTATATACAGAAATTACCGTATTTTAGGGATTTTTCACTCGTGTTGCACGATCATGCAAGAGAACGCGTGGTCGTAGGAGTATGGTTCTGGTGTCATTGGAAAGCTCAATTAACGCCCTTTCAGTGATACATAATTGTATTACGCTCTGGCTCTTGTTTATGCATGAAAAAGAGCACGGAAACAAGGCCATTTAGGGTAAAACCACCCGCTGGGCGGTACGTAGAAGTTACCGCCTAGGCCGCTCGTAAGGTGTTAAAGGCCCGGGACCCCTACCTCACAGACTGGCGGCCGGGTCACTACTGTTGAAACAAAGGCCCGCACTCCTCTCCCAGGGATGCTAGGGGTTTGCCAGATATTTCCTTTTGTAACTTACTGAGGGCTAACTGACCAGCCAAAAATGCGTAAAAATCGCGTCATAAACTTATTTTCTACGAATATTTCTAACTTACGGGTGGCATTATGACGCGATTGCGTCATACGACCACTCTTGGCCTGGTGGCGTTATGACGCGATCGCGTCGTAAGAATGCGAGAGGGTTAATAAGCAGAGTAATCAGTGTTACGACTGGGGTTCAAATATATCAGGGCTCTTATTCATTGGACTAGTAATGGCATAAATGTTACAACGGAAAGCGCTAGCTCCAACCTCTGATGTGTATTCCCAGTGAACAAAGAACACAAATACTCTACAAAGTTCTATATGCAATAATAGGCTATCAAACTCTCAATAAATGTGCGTCTACTCTAGGCTTAATGTTATGTGAAAACAGCCTATTACTACCTATAACCAAAGGTGCTTGGTTACGGTATGCAAAGTAAGGTGGTAAGAGAAGTTACAGCTTACGTTACTTTAATCAATAAATGTCAGGCACTCCTGCATGAAAGAAAGTGCACTAAAGTCCTTCAACACTAACAAGGAATCTTCTTTAAATGTTAGATGCTATAAAGATGCTCGTATCGGAAATGGAACCCAAAAAGGCAGGCAGCGGAACAATGCTCGTGCAGGCTATGCACACAAAAAGGCAGAATATATAATGCCGTCGGAGCCAAGAATATCCTAAACACTACAACAATAATAATAATCGCCACGACAATGCAGTATTCCTATCAACAAAAAGAGCCTAAGTCGTTTGTGTCTCAATACATCAAACTAGGCTGCGAAATGCTTGTGTAATCATAAATGGGTATGCATAAAAAGAGTAATTAGTTTAATAATTTATACTTAATGTCTACTGTGACTGATAAAGTCTAGCTAGAGTCAATGATACGAGATACTGGTGCGCATGGCATGCTGCATAGCCTAGTGCAAATCTCAAGTCTGTGCGTCAAATATTACGTTATAATGAAGGGTAGCTCTCTTGAGAAACCTTAATACCGAAGTATTAAGCGTTCTCCTGGCGTACCTCAAAGACAAACAATCGAGACTAGAACAGTGCAGAATGGTATAGGCAAAAAGCCCTCATTCGTGCATGCTCTATTCTCAATGGCACACAGACTAGACTTTACTCAATCAACTCCAGTTCTCAGGTATGTCGTGCAGCTTTTAACTAAAGCCAGCACTCATAGGAAACAATACCTTATAATATCAGACTCCTAGTCTAGCATTATCTAATCCAGCAGAACACTAATAACTAAAGGAAGCAGTACTAAACAATATAAATGCCAACCAATGCTTCGTGATCCACTTATCTTAACAACTAACATACATAGGTTATATCAGACCTTAACGCACAATACAACTGGCCAGCATGAAGCTGATTTTGCAGAGTTAACCAGAGGGGGTATAATATTAATAAAAGGTGGTGAAAGATATGGAAAATGAGAGAGATAGGCAGAGGAAAAGATTCTCAGGTACGGAGCGGGGACAGATAGCAAGGGAAAAAAGATGGGCGCGTTCTAGAAACCAGATCTAAGGGAGAGAGTGGCGAGGAACTGTATATATACTCGCACTAGCTCGAGCCGCGTGGGAAAAAAGCGGTTACAAGTCATCTAGCCACTAGCAAGAGCTTGCAGCATGGTAAGGGCCTCTCTCCACCAACCCCCGCGAGGCAGCCAGCCGTGACGTCATCGAGCGGGACAAAAAACACTGCGCGCCCCCTCTCACTCTGTTCTACTCTCTCTCTCTCTCCCAGATCCCATCATTACTAGTTAATGATAAAACATATACTTTACAATTAAATATATAAAGCCTTGACATGGGTGAAAACAAAGAGCCTTTCTGGACTGCCCATGACACAAGCTTTCATATGAAATAAAGCACACTCTAATACATAAACTGTAGCCCCATCCACTGCCCTGGCGATCCTAGTGAGTCACTGTAGGACAAGCCATGCGGTTCTAACGGAGTGGTTAACGTCACATCAGGAATTGTGTTTGCCATTGACATTCATCCCTAGACCCAACCTCAATTCAATGGCATTCAAATCAGCTGAACTGAAAAGGTACTTGCTGGATCTTGATACCTATGGTGGCACAGACCCGGATGGGTTTTTCCCTCTCTTTTTTAAAAAGGTTGCAGTGGTCTTGGCACCTAAATTGGCTGTGGTGTTTAGGTTGCTTTTGAAATCAGGTAGTTTTCCTCTTTGCTGGCGTAAGGCTAGTATCACTCCTATTCCAAAGGGAAATACTGCCTCATTATCTCCTAATGACTATCGCCCTATCTCCATTACGCCTATCCTATCCAAGCTGAGAGGCTTTTGTCCAGACGCCTTTCCCCTTATTGTAATAGTCATAATTTGATACCAAACTCACAGTTTGGTTTTCGTAAAGGACTGGGTACATGTGATGCGCTTCTGACACTCACCCATGATTTGCAATCTTCATTGGACCAAGGACATGAGTCTCGTGTCATGGCTATTGACTTTAGTTCTGCTTTTGACTTAGTCAACCATAAAGCACTTCTGTATAAGTTACAGCTCATCGGTATTGGTGGCAATTTTTTAAGGATCTTTGAAGACTTTTTGACGAAAAGATCTCAGTCTGTGGTCATTGATGGGTGTCATTCCCCTTCTGTTTCTGTTGTTTCTGGCGTTCCACAAGGCAGTGTCCTTGGGCCTTTGCTTTTTATTATTTTTACTGCTGACCTATGTTCCGAGCTTGAAAATCAACTAATCTCCTATGCCGATTGAACAACTTTATATGCGTCAATTCCATCACCAATTGATCGACACGTAATTGCTACTGCTCTGAATATGGATTTAGCCAAAATTACATCATGGTGTGAACTTTGGGGTATGAAACTTAATGCTAGTAAAACACACTCCATTATCATCAGCAGAGCTCGTACCTTGGATCCTCCCCATCCTTATCTATAAGTTTTTGGCGAGCAAGTTGAGAATGTGGATTTTTTTTTCTCTATGTGAGTGAGGGAGACAAAAGGCATAACTGCCTGCAGTGAGTGCCTCCCCCAGATTTCAAAGAGTGACAGGGCCGAAATCAAGGGACGTTCGAGCTAAAATACCTGGACACACGGAGTTTGAAGCAATTTAAGTCATAGGGAGAGGGAAAGACTGATTCTGGGAGAGAGTTCCAGAGCTCAGCAGTTGAATAGAAGAGTCTGAGAATAGCATTTCACTCTTTGGTTGGAGAGTTTCACAGAGTAGTGGTGGGAGCAAGGCAGGTACACTGGGAAAGTTCCGAGGAACACTGATTATTGTAGTAGCGATAGAATAGTGAGAGAGATGCAACATTGTGGCGAAGAGAGAGAGATTGCAGAGAATTGGTGAGTGGACGGGAGTTAATGATACGAAAAGCTCTTTCCTTTCTACTTTATCTAGGAGTGCGGTGTGACTACTCTGCATTTGTTCGGAGTTACTCTGGATCCCAAACTTACTTTTGAAAAGCATATTCGTTCTTTCTACTCTTCCATTTCCCAAATCATTGGTCTGCTTTGCAAGGTTTATAAAACATTTGTGTTATGTCGGGTTGTAATATTTACAACTCGTGATATAGTCTCTTCAAAAATCCAATTATGGACTTATAGACCTTAATATAGCCCGACAGGGTAATACCGAACACGTTCTTAATAGCACAAAATAGGTATTCATTTAGGATAATACAGAACACAATAACAACACACATGTAATTTATAAATGGTTTTTAATCTAGATACCGTCTAGCTTGAGGAGGCATAGACCGTCTTAACATAATCATATCAATCTCCAACTCGCGAATATAGATTCGTAGTCTGGGATGGCTTCTTATTTGAATCAATAACAATAATAGTATGTAGATAATAGGATGCATATAAGTTGAGATTCTTAACAAGATAAAATCTTGAACAAATGTGGTTATTTAAATAATTAAATGGTTAATTAAATTAAATAGCAACTAAAGGAGAACATGACCATCTTAAATAACAACCCTTAACTCCTTCAGACATAATTATTATGTTCCAGTAAGTCCACGGACGTGGGCGGGACTTACTGAGCTCCATATGATGCTAGTGCGTCATATGGACTTATTGGAGAGGCATGTAGATAAGTCCATATGACGCGATCGCGTCATATGAGTTTTTGGTCATAAAATCGCGTCATATAATTATGTCGCAAGGAGTTAATAATAACAATCGATGTGAGTCGAGTGTCTTCCGTGAAATAAAAAACAAATAAGGAAAACAAAGTACAATCTCAATATAAGAGACACAGGCTGAATTGAGAGCAAAATAAACACGCAGGTAGGCTGAGTGAGTCACACGGTAGAGGAACGCACTGGACAGGTAGCCGCGTATTCTAAAGTGACCTTTCTACTTAGTTGGGGAGGTCAGGTCATGAACTGGACTGCGGTGTTGGAAATTTAATTTAAAGTTAGTGCAACTAGAGATTTAGTTTTAATAATATTTCTCTAAGATTGGTGGCAGAATATTAATTAATTATTTGCACAAAAGATTATGTTCGCATATAAATTGTGTAAATTATAATGGGAATCTTATATTCACGTCAACGATCGTATGTAATAATAATAACGAAACGAGCCGAGGAATTCAGAGGCAAAGTTTGCGTATAATTATGAATGAACTATAGAATAAATCTATTTAATTACACTTGAGAACAAATTATAATTAATTAAACGAAGTTAGTCAACGAATGGTCCGGAAACGCTTATAATTATTAGCGTAACAGGACAATTAACATATATTAATTATCAAAAGAAATTGAGCACATATGACGAAGTTATGCTAAAGAAATACTTATTTCAGTATTCTTAAGAGGTCTGAACGAGTTAACAGTCTTTTAAGGAACATACACTAGAATATGAGGTGTATGGTAAATGATGTGGAATTAAGTAACAGAATCTATGCAATGCTGGAATTCCTGAGCATGAAGAATCAGAATTACTTACATCAGTAATCAAATTAACGTTAATACGAATTCATAAAATAATTACAAAGGTGATTATATAATCGAACGTGATTAGGGAAGCTCGTGAGGAAAAGAAGTTTTCACGGGAGTAGTTATAATTATTATAATTAGGTATGCCGAGGTAAATTCGTTATGAAAATGGGCGTAGGTTCTAGGTAATGATATTCAGGAAGGGAAATCAAATCACGAAATACACTTCGACCTCAACTCACAAAATACATAGCAGAATACATATATTAGGAAAATCTGTGAGTGCGTGGCAAGGTGAATAACTGAACACAACTACTATTATACGTATGCGTAAGACGTTCTATAAAAAATCAATCAAATAACAGGGCTAGGACTTATACACAGCTCTAACACAGGTTTTATGCAAGGTTCAGAAGGATTAACCCAGTACGCAATCAAGGATCTTAGGCACGATCTCAGAGTAAATTAGCAGAACACGGTTCACATATTTTACCTATACCTCAACAACAATAACACAACGTAAGATACACAGGGACACTTAGGGCAATGTTTGGAGGGCAGGGGAAGAGAGTACAGGTCTGGCCAACGTAGATCGTGGGTCCATGGAGCAGCACTTCAGGGGTGTAGGGCATCACTCGAGCAGTACTTCAGGGTCCAGACTTCAGGTAGGTAGGGCATCACTCGAGCAGGACTTCAGGGGTAATTCAGGCAAGTACACTCTCTGGGCAGGGTAGGGGCAGGCTGGTACAAGCCACAACCTTGATTAGCTACTCTGTTCTCTAGGTAGGTTTAGAATAGTATCGTAGTGTGGATTGCATACTCTTCTCGAATTTTCTAGAGGTAATATACGGCGTTATTCTTAACTCTCGTTTATCAGGGCTCGAAGTCATAGGGATATGGGGAAAATCGTTGTGAGGTAAATTACTTAGCTTAGGCCTGGAGGTTTGCTATTTACATAATGGCTTACCTCCAAGGTATAATAATTAATGCTTACCTATGGTTTAATTAACCTATTACTAGAGAAATCTCCCTAAACATGTATAGACCTTTATTTAAGAGCTGAGGTGAATGTGTTTATACCTCGCTTACTAGGTATAGTTGTAGGGAGGTTCTGGCATCTGCGTCTCCGTCGTATTTGATGCTGTTAGTCACATCCACATATGTCTGTAGACCTCGGGGCATTGATGTGCAACTTGCATAAACATCCTCTCGTTGTATTTTAGGTCTGGGCAGAGAGGGAATGCTGTGCTGTGGTTGGTCGACCTGATTCGAAAGTCGGGAGGTGATTGGTTAATAGGATTTCCCATACTTGTGGTGGGTGGTTGATGGCTTAGAGCATGGGGAAATATGGGTAACTCTGGTATTCTAGCTTTGGTTAGAAGGGGTGACTCTGCTATCCTGTTTCTCTTTTCTTGCTGTTCTCTGGTCCTTTGGGGTGTTGCGCTTGGAGACTGGCTATCCTACATTTGTTTCCTTCCGGGCTTGTCTTGAGACCCGTCATTTCAATTTGCTTGTGACGCCACAGTTATCAAGTCTTTTTATGCTTTAATTTTGCCACAATTCGAATACTGCTCACCAGTCTGGTTGTCAGCAGCTGACTGCCATCTCAAGTTGCTGAACAGGTCACTAAATTCTATCAGTTTTATTCTACCTCATTTGTCTCTTGATCTGTGTCATCGACGTAAAGTTGGTGCCCTTAGTCTTTTATTTAAAGTTTTTAACAACCCTCGGCATCCCTTACATGGGGTTCTGCCTAGGCCCTATGTACGGGCTCGTGCAACTAGATTCACAAGCAATCTTAATGATCTTGCCATGAGCCGTGTTAATTTTTCTACTACACAGTTTTCACGGTGTTTTGTGCCGGCCATGGTTGACTTGTGGAATAAGTTGCCAAATGAGCTCGGCAATTCAGCTCATATCTCTATTTTTAAGTCTAGAGTTAATGGTTTTTTGCAGCATTAATTATATTTTTAAACGTATTTTATTCTATGTTATTGTATTATATTTAGACTTGATATCCTCCACTGCATAATATGTCATTATTAATATTATCTGTGTTTAATATATGTATATATATACAGTATATATACAGTATATGTTTTTTGTTTTGTTTTTTCCTTAAGTTGCCGTAGTCTCTCTCCAGTGCCTCCGGGTGTTTTGTGTTGATTCATCTTGCTGGTGTTTCTGCACCCTGGTTGGAGACTGCGGCATCTCATATAATAATAAAGTAGTTGAGCCGTTTTGCCCAAAATCAAAACGGCATGCCCAACTCTGTGATGGGTCACCATCATCACTACTAGTCACTATCACCATTACTATCATCAGCTCTACTACTATTATAGTCAGCACTACTACTCTTACCATCATCACTTCAACTTTCACCATAATCACTACTACTTACCATCATCACTAATACTGTCACCATCATCACTACTGTCATCATTACCACTACAACTATCATCATTGCTTGTCACCATCATCACTACTATTATGACCATCATCACTACTACTAGTACTGCCACCATCATATCTACTACTGTCATCATCACACCACCATCATCATCACTGCTGTCATCATCACTACAACTACAACAATCGTCACTACTATTATCACTACAATTACCATCATCACTACTATTATCACCGTTATCACTACAATTACCATCATCCCCACTATTACTACCATCACTTCTAATGTCAACTAAACTAAAAAAACAAATTTTGTATTTGTTTTTCTTCTATATTCCAACTACTCCCTCTCAGGCATAGGCTGAGAGCGTGTACATTCCACCGCTCAACACGGTGAAGCCCGTGAGGTCTTGTTCCACTCTGGGGAGTGAGACATGTGAAGCATCCATCATGGCTCGAAGCAGCTCCATCTCTGAAGCGGCTGGTTGCTTCGCTCAAGTGCTTCACCGTCTCACCCTCCAGACTCAAGACCCTCACTCTCAGAACGCCACCTATTGAGCAGTGAACTCACTAGGCATTGTCCCCCTGTAACATATTTTGAATATGGGAATATTCATACAGTGTTATTTAATCAGGGAACAATTAGTGTATTTTTTGGCATTTCGGTGGGCTTTGTGGTAATGCACTGATACTAGGTACAGCATAAATTCAATCCCAATAATATCTTCCCATTGACATATCGGGAGTTGAACCCGGGTCCATTGGATTACCAATCCAGTGGCATGACCACTTCAACTTTAACCTAACAAATGTGGCGTGAGATATTTTCGCCCCCAAGAATGAAGGCATTCTGTGTGTAAGCCCCTACGGGGCACACACACACACAGAACGCCATCATTACAGGGG